>NDGM011069323.1:0-14973 GCA_002564305.1 Octomys mimax
AAAAAAAAAAAAAAATCAAGGCAGACTGATGAAGCCCATTTTTAAAGAAACAAATGAGAGCTGTTTACCTTCTGAACCAAGTAGACGCTGGTAGCTCTTTGGGCAGCGACGGTGTCCAGCTGTGACCCCTTGGGAACGAAGTAGCTCACATCAGCGATGTGGACACCCACTTGAAAGGTGCCTGTGAAAGCAAAGAAGGATCATCAGCCTCACTGGGGCGGCCAGGGCGCTCCCAGCCCAGGAATGCTCTCCATGAACACATGTCACTCATGGATGCTGTAGGCCTCAACGAGGGCCACCATCCTGGGCTTGCCAGGCACTCACTCATGCAACTACTGTCCCCTGCCTCCTTGAATACCAAAGGATGACAGGGTTCATACAGTGAACAAGTAAGATTAACCATCTTGACAGACTGCTGCCCATTTCTAAGGTCTTGTCTTTAGATAAACATTGGTAGATTTAAAAAGCTAGGCAACTCTTTCTGGATGGTGCAGAAACTCTTTTGGGTCACTAAAAGAGAGTGAAGCTCTGGGCCCTGCCTCCTGAAGCTCTACCTTCTGTCTGTCCCCACTGGCCATCTCCTGAGCCAGCCCACCCCACCACCTGCTTGACCCTGGGCCCTGACCAGCCCTCCAGACTTTGCTGACAGCGTGCATACATACTCCTGGGGAGCCGAGGTTGCACCCCAATCTACCTCATCACATGTGGCCTCACTTTTCACTCTCTCTATGTGCAGCTGCTATGGGAGTACCTTTCTACCCCCTGAACACATCTTATCTCACCCAACTCAGACGTTCATCTGGCCCACATTTTCCTGTGCTGAAGGTAAGCCCAGCAGGGGCTGCCTGCCAACACCTGCCTTTCCTCAGTCAACTGAAAGAGAACCACAAGCAAGAGGCTGTTTTGCCCTCTCCTTCATCTGCCTGCACTGCTCATGCCCCAACTGCACATCTGCTGGTGCTGGCTGTGGCCTGACCCAGAGCTGTCCCCCACCGGACAGCACAGCACACCTCCACTGGCTCACATGCCTATGTCTGCTCTCCCCTACAGTGAGCGCAGCGGTTGGGCCTCCCTTAGTGCTCACGCCAGGGATTAGAAGCGTGCCCAGCACACAGTGGGTACTCAGTACTTGCTGAGTAAGGGAAGCAAGAGTTGATCTGTTTGCCTATTCTTTTTTCCCTCTGGGCAAAGACCCACATCATTTTTTCCTTTTAGAACCTCCCTTCTAGCCAGGTCCAGCCTTCTTCCCCAGCTCTGCCAGAGAAGTGGCCAGCCACCGAGCTTGGGAAATTGTGCCTAAGATGGGTGGGGAGGAAGTAGGCTAAAAATCTAAGGCTATGCTTGAATATCCTGAAAATCATCTATCAAATATACACATATGTACAGACACACATACATGTTCTTACATGTATATGAAAATGCACAATGCGGAGAGAATACAAAACAGGGTCCATGTGTAAATAAGAAGACAGTTTGAAGACAGTGTTATGGTGGAGAGACGCACCAACGCTGTGCATGCAGGGTCGCCACTGCTTAAACAGAGGCACACACCTGATGCAGCTCCCCTCGATCCACCCCACCCACAGTGACCAGGCTTGGCCTACCATGTGATCCAAGTCAATTTATTCTAAGCTTGCCTTAGAACAGACAGGAATGTTAGGGATAGAGGTCTCTCTCCTGGGGTCATCTTTGTCACACATACTCAGAGTGATACAGGCCTAAGAAATGAAAGGAGAATCATGATGACCTCATTTGAACCCCAGCATCTAGCTGACACTAAGCCTAGTCTGCCCGTGGGCTTGGCTGCTCCTAAGCAATTGATCCACTTTCTGTGCTAACTCACAAGTACACTGACTGTACCCAGTCGGACTTGGAGAGCTGATTAACCATCATCACCGCCTCCGCTGGTGACCTGAAGGGCCAGTCCTAAGGTGTCAGGCATTTTATCTGCAGTTTGAAGCTCTTTATTACACTCCTCCTGCCACTGCTTCTTCTTTGGGGGTATCCTTTCCTCAGTATTTAAGTATGGGGTGATTAAAATAAGGGGTTCAGGCAAGAGAAAGAATTTGACTCTCCGATCTTCATCTGCTCTGACACTCAGATTCCTCTACAGGGGATTCTTTGGGTTTTCCAGCCTTATCCTGTAACATAACACCTTAGGAAACCTTGAGGTTCTCTGAGACTGGCTACTGGCTGAGATGAGGGCGCAGCGTCTCACAGAGGAAGGGCTGTCTGCAGTGCTCGGAGAACCAGGCCGTCCAAGACACAGCCTCCCCCTGACCGCATGCAGCCGGGTTACTGGGTCACCAGAAGCAGTGAACCGGCCTGCGATGAAGGAGGAATTCGACCCCAAGTGATGGGGTCAGACATCGCAGACACTCAGCTTTGAGTTCTGATATTTCAAGTATCTAAAAACACTTGGAGAAGGTAAAATAAAGTGTCTTCTTTTGAAGTTGGGATCATAATATATTGGCCTCACAGGTAAATATTGACTAAAGGAAAAGAGAGGGGATTATTCTACCATGATATCAACTGTAACTTTCAATTTGGATGCTGTGTTGTTACTACACATGAACTTTCTGTCCTTTGTGAAAATTGACAAACTGACAAAGAGTTCATTACCGGAGATAAAACATGACAGTGGCCAAAGTAAACATATTTGAGAGGCTTAAATTTCACTCAAAATTCCCAGCAGAGCCTTTAAAACCAGCAAAGAGACACTCTCTTATTCTCTGGGCGTTTTTATGGAGACCTTAAATAAATATTTTACTACATATATTTACATAATGTGAACTTGCAGAACTTTGAGGCAGTGGCACTGAGATTTTATTCTATGAAGGGGAATAATACACTTCCCAAAGGCCCCACAGTGTACACTGCCAGAACATCAAGGACCAACATGATTGTGTTAAGAAATACTCCCTCTTAATTTCTATTAAAAGAATAGGAAAGTATTCTTTTAAGTATATTTTAATAAAAGGAAATCATTTACTGTGGCTGAGAGTGGTCTTATGAGTTGCCTTTTCTTTTTCTTTCTTTTTTTTTTTCTTCTGGTGTGCTACCTGGGAGTAAACCCAGGTCTTTCACACAGAGCTATGGCCCCCTTAGCCCTTTTTACATTTTTAACAATTTTAAGATAGGGTGTCTCTCACCAAGTTGCCCAGGCTGGGATCAACTTGTGATCCTTCCACCTCAGACTCCCAGAGTTTTGCAAAGCAGTGGAAGCAGTGAGGGGAGGGAGTCCCTAGGTGAGCCATGCCCGGGCCCATCGGCTTGGAGGAATGCAGATGCTCCCTTGAATGGATGAATCCAAGATGTTAGTGGGCTGCTCCACTCAACTCCAAGGCTAATATTAAGAATCCAAAGCCGTAGGGCCGGCCAAATAGCTCAGGGGATTAAAGTGCCTGCTTAGGCTGATGCAGGGGCTGGGGGTTCTATCCCTGAGCCTGCCATGCTGGCCTTGCTCCCAAGGTGCACTGAGATGGCGACTGAGACCGGGCATGGTGGAGTGCACCTGTAATCCCAGCTCTTTAGCATGCTGAACACAGGCAGATCACTACAAGTCCGATCTACATAGTGATACCTTATAGACCCTTACTAAAAAAAAAAAACCAAAAAAAAAAACAAGAATTCAAATCCAGGGCTTAGGAATCTGCCCTTCAAAGTCAGCCTTGAGGCAGTACAGCCTCTTTCCATTCTTGTCCCTGCAGGTGGCCCCTAAACATCCCCAGGGATGTCAAGCCAACATGGTCTTGGAGCTAGCTGCTCCAGGTGTCAGACTATGATCCCTGGGGCATGATTGACAACTTCTCCCTTAGCAGTATTGTCTAATCCGCCTACCTGGGGACAATAGGACATGACAGAATATAGTAAGGAACGTGCATAGGAGCCAAGTGAACTGCAGTGAAAATGTGACATAATCCACATTTGACAACTACACATACAGTACGCTGGCCACGAGATCATAAAAATGATCAGCAGAGTGGCAGTGTGGCCATTTTTAAATGTCTCCTCTGCTCTGTGGGTTCTGCACACAAACTCTGATAGCAGCTATGCAAACTAGATGGCGTGAATGATCCCAAGGCTTGGAGGAGTTCTGAGGCATTTGTCTTGCGCACCCCAAGGGTGCTGTCTGGGAGTGAGGAGCCCCAGATTCAAACCAGGCTGGAAGGGAGTTCAGCTCCTCATGTACACATGGTCATGTCTAGATTTTCATCTCTGTGGGCCAACCTCCCTCCCCCCATGACTAAGTGGAAGCCACATTCTTAGCTTTGGATTCAGAAGTCCTTTCCCAGCCTCATTCCCAGCCACACCCGGTCCCTGAAGGCTCTTTTGGTTCCACGGCCAATCTCCTTCACCACTAGTAGTACAGCCTCCTTACAGAACAGTCGCTATGCCCTGAGCTTCAATTCTCTAATAAGGGCAAGTTCTTAAAACCCAGCAGTTGCTTCCTAAAGTCCTAGCTTACAGTCACCTCTAGCTGGGAGTAGAGAAACTATCTGTACCATTCCAAGGACGGTGCCCAGAGCAAGCACTCCTGGCAGAGGCGGGAACAGCAGGTTTCCCTAACCAGGAGTGAGACCAGGGCCTTCCAGGCTCCTGTCACCGGAGCTCATCCCCACCCATTGCTGAGGCAGGACAGTGGTGACAAGCTCACTCCTCACAGATGACAATGACAAATGCTGCAACACACTGGACATCCATTTCTCCAGGTTCACACTTTGAAAATTAATCCCTATAGCAAGATAGCAAGATGGCACTTGGAGGTAGGTGTATTCCATGAAGGTACAGTGTCGCCGGTGTGACTAGTATCCTTACAGAGATAAAAAGCTCCCTGTCCCTTCTGCCACACGCATGCCCACCAAGACACCAGCAATGAACCAGAAAGTTGTCCTCAAACAATACATCTGCCAGTGCCTTGGCCTTGGCCTTCTAGCCCTGCAGAACAACAAGCAGCAGGTGCTGTCCTTGTCAGCCTTCAGTCTGTGCTGCTATTACTCCAGCCTAAGCTAACTGAGGCCCTGCGTTGCCTGGAAATGCTTTGAATGCAGATGGAGGGCAAGGGTGCTGCTAAACACACATCAGCATAAACGAGGCCACTAACCACCTGTGTCATTAAATCAAGCCCTGTTAGGCTACAGCTGAAAGCAGCACCTGTAGCCTGCTACTTCTGACAGGATCCCATACCCCTTCTTTAGGCCAGGTGTGCCTCCTGTACACTACTCCATCTCAGTCCCCTGCAGGTGGTGAGGGGCCTTGCCTTCGAGTCCGGTCTGCTGCCTTGTCTCCCTGGACTGTCCCACCCATCACAGGGTGCAAGCATCACCCCTGGGCTTTGGTCTCCTGGTTCTGTACCACTCACTCAAAACCATGCCTACATGCCAGCTGGGAGCTGCCTCAGAGCAGCCCCAGGCACCTCACTTGTGCCTCCTCATGATGCCAGGCTCAGCAGGACCATTTACTTCCTGAGGTTCCATCCTAAGTGGGGCTGCTGCCCAGTGATCCAACTGTTGCACCCCTACTGACCCAACCAAAAACCCCAGGTCCCCCTCGAGCCGCCTGACCAGTCCATGAACTCCCAGGCTTCTGATCTTCTCTACTTCCTCCTTCCCACCCTCTGCCAGCACCACTGAGGTTTCCCTAGCACATCGCAAGCCTGCTTTCCATAGTGAAGACAGTGCTCTTTGCAAAATGCCCTCACTCTTTTGCTTGTGTTTCCTCCACTTCTCCCTTTGTACCCTTCCTTCTCTTTCAATGCTTCCCAGAGAGCTGATCCCAACAGTGCTGCCCCTACCCCCACCCCAGGGCCAGCCTGCCCTGCAGTTTGAACCTCCTTGTCCATCTTCCTAAGTGCCGGCCAAGGCCCTGAAGTGGCTCCAGGCTCAGGGCTCAGCTCTTCTGTCTGAGCCAGGCCCTCCCCTCCCCGCCCCACTGCTCCTTTGCCACCTGCACAAGGCCAAGGGGCCTTCTCTGGCAGGCCTGTCTCTGGACCCTTCTCTGGCTCCTGCAGCTTTCTATCCCCTGCCCCCACAGGTTACTGCAGGTTGGCCAGGAGTCCCTTATCCTATTAGCACAAAAAGGATGGGTGTTTACTGAATGATAAGTGGCAACAATACAGGGCAGGCTGATGGGCAGAAGGGGCACTGCAGGGTCTCACTACCTGCATGGCGCTAGCACCCCACCCCAGGCCTACACACAGTGTAGCCTGGGCCTGCATCCCACAGGGGCCTTGGAAATCGCGACTTCCCTATAAGTCTGCTCCATCCTAAAACAGAATGACAGGTTAGATTTTTCTCCCTCTGGTTTTTTTTTTTGAGACAGGGTCTCACTGTGTAGTTCAGGCTGGCATCAAACTCACAATGTAGCTTAGGATGGCCTTGAACTTGTAGTCCTCCTGCCTCAGCCTCCCAGCACTGGGATTATAGGGGTACGCCACCATGTCTGGCTCCCCCTGGGATTCCCATTTCTTGATTCCAATTTTGGCTCCTGGGGCTGCCTGAACAAGTTTGTCTCCTTGGAGAACAGTGATTGAGCTAGGAGAAACAAGTGCAGCAGCACTCGGTTCTGCTGGAGGACATCAAGAATGTCACTATGTAGAAAGCCAGCACATGGTCCCCAAAGCATCCCTCCTTCAAGTGACAACCATGTAGTTTGGCTTTGTGTCACCTCAAAACCCTGAACACTGCCCTCCAATGCTCCTAACAACCACTTTCCTTCATTCAGCCATTCAACAAACACTCAATCCCATATTACATGTCAGAGATTACTGGGACATGCAAGTAAAGGAGACTGACAAGGAAGGTCTCTCTGTGGAGCCTGCATTCGACCAAGGCAAGAACTATAACACTCAGACACATAAATGTCAAGAGCACGTAAGACTGCGAGGACCCTACAAAAGGCGTGGGGAGAGGTGTGGAGCGTGTCTGGTCTCCTGCAGGGCTGGCTGGGGGATCTGCCAAGACCTGCAGCTCTAGAAAGAACCATGTCACCACTGGAGAGAAGGCCCAGGTGGGGCCTTCTGATGGGCAGAAGGGGCACTGCAGGGTCTCACTACCTGCATGGCTCTAGCACCCCACCCCAGGCCTACACACACAGTGTTGGAGTGACCACAGGACAGAAGGCTAGGGAGAAAGGGAGGAGAGGAAGCAGGAGGCCTGTGATGGGAGAAGCTCTGCTGTCGGGACAACACAGGTAAATTTTACTTTCACTGAAATGAGAAACCACTGGGGAGTATTAATAGAATACACCACAGTCATATTCTCCTGTGGCCACTTTGATTCTTTAAGCAGAAGCCTAACTGGCTTAGGAGCTGCCTAAGAGCTGAATGATGCCCACTTCCACAGGCACAGCCTTAGAGATGTCAGCGCCCTCACTCCTTCTCTAGCGCCACTCCCTTGCTCTGCTTTATGGCTGGCTACCATGGGCTGTGCAATCACCACACCCTCCCGCCATGCTGTCTCAGACATGGAGCCAGCTGACCATGGGCTGAGTGGCCAGTAACTCTGAGCCAAACCAAATCTCACCATGTTTAAGTTGTGGGGTGCTGTGTCCAGCAATGGGAGAGCTGAGCAATACAAGGGCCTATTGATGTCATCTCTGGTCACTATACTGAAAGCCTGACAAACACTGCAGTCTCCTAGGAACAGTGCCAACAGGCAAACTAACAAATTGTTTGGTGAAGTAGTGCATATATAGACAGGCCATTGACAAAGTGTCACCTGTGCCCCTGCATATGACAGAGGCTGGGATCCAAGGGCTTCCATCTGGGCTACAGTGGGAACATGATGCTCTTGTGTGGGTTACTCTCTTGACCCTGTGACCAGTATTTTCTAACAAAATGAGCCTCAAGACAAAAAGCAATGTTCTGAGAGTGTAGCCCAAGGGAAAGCACCAAGAGAAAGGCTGTCCTGCTATTGGAACAGTGCCTCAGCGAGGGCTTCCACTAGAGGGGCCCATCTAGTGGACACAAGGGCCGTGGCTTCAGCTGGTCTCACTGACTTGTAGAGACAGACTCAACAGCCAAAAAACAACTGGGCTTGGATCACCTTGTGGCCATACAATAAAGTCCCTCTTTTGTGTGGGGTAAGCAAATTCCCGCTGCGTTTGGTGGAAATACTAATCAGGTTGCTAGGTAAGAAGGACAACGCAAACTCTGACGTCTTCCAGTTCTGTGTGGTATTTCGTTATGTAATCTCACACCAAAGCTGACCACCAGAATAGCATGCCAGGGCAGTGCTCCATGGCCATGACGTGGTGATAGCCTGAGGATATTTCATAAATTTAGAAGGAATCAAAGTAAAAAAAAAATTTCCTGGGACACACAAACCTGGGTGCACTGCAATATCTCAGTGTATGAGGAGGAGTAATGCTGGACAACTCCTCAGGTCCCATTTCACTCCAGGATTTGAAGGGGCTATGTGTATACTTTATATTTTTCCTTTCTGCCACCCAGCAAAGACTAAGGAGGACCTTTCGCTGCAGGCTCCTTAAGGGGTGAGCTCACCTTCTGGAAGCGAGCGCTTAGAGAACCTTTTCCCTTCGTTATTGCAGAGTGCTCCATCAATCTGCAAGTACTCAGTGAAATTGCCCACATAGCAATTTTTGTCATGTTCAATCTAATTCTCAGGAATCTCAGTTTAAATTTATATGAACAGCATGGAAGAGGAACACCCAGGTAGTAAATTCCACTTTTCCCCCTTCCAAGTGATTTGAGCAATGGCCTCCTTCATTAGCAGGAAGGAGGATGCGGAGCTGAGCATGTGAGGCTGGCATGCCTCGCGTCTGGGAATTTCCAGGCATCGCAGGCGTGATTGAGGAAAGCCTCGGTCAGCCAGTCAGGCCTGGGATGGAGTGCTGTGCCCCAGGCCACATGACAGTGAAGCTGTGGGGCTGCAAAGCACCCCTGAGGGTGGCCACAAAGTCAGCAGGCTGACGCCACAAGGGCCAGAGTGCCAGTAGCACTGCCAGGCTTGGTCTGAAGGTTACAGGGGCTGGGGGATGGGAACATGGGGTTTCACTATGATTTCATCTGCTTTTGTACATGCTCAACATTCTCTGTCCAAAAAAAAAAAAAAAAAAAAAAAAGATGAAGAAGGAGGAGGGGGAGGAAGAGGAGGAAGAGAAGGGCAGAAGCCAAGGGGGGGAAAATACTTTGAAAAGGACAAATCCGGTTAAGTACAACTAGGTATGAGTTTCAAACAAGGATCAGCCAAGAGAGACAGAAGAGAAGGTTGTGGCTTAACAAGAGTAGAGAAAGAACGGCCCCAGTGATGACCTTCGCAGGTGGAGATGCAGGACTGCTCCTCTGCACACTGTACATGTGTACACTTGTTTTCAGTTTTCAAAGGCTGGAAAAAGCAAGAGAGATTAAAAACCGTAAAATAAAGACTAAAGTGCCTGCTTCGGCAGAGCGCAGCAGATCCTGGAGTGCCACCCCTAAGGCCACGACTGAGACTGGTGTGGTGGCGCGCACCTGTAATCCTGGCACTTGGGAGGCTGAAAACAGGAGAATCACTGAGTCTGATCTGTAGGGAGACCCTGTATACCCTATACATCCTGTCCTAAATTCATAAAAAATATAAAGAGCTTCTGAAAAACTGTACAATAATATATGAAAATCTGGCTTACAGTGTCTGGAAATAAATCTATGAAGGTGGGTAACAACAGCTTTCTTTGAGTGACAGGACTGTGCATTTCTTTGGTTTATACATAGAGTGTAACTGTTCTGGAATGAATGTGTTCCTTGGGTAAGTCTTAGGCCAAAAAGTAAAGCATACAAACGAAGTGAACACCCACCCCTCTGCCCAGCTCCAAGTCCCCTGCAACACCACAAAGCAGCCCTGGCATCAAGTGCAGGTTGGCTTGAAGCTTGTGATCCTCCAGCCTCAGCTTCCTGGGCGCTGGGTCATAGGTATAGGCTCTTGCGCTCGCCAGAACCCATGTTTTAAGACAAATAAGTAGAATACAGCATGATTTCCAACATGACTGAAAGTGACTCTAATATTAGGATAATGAAATATTTGTTGAAGTAAAAACCTTGCTATAAACTTTTTTTTTTTCTGTACTGGGCATCGAAGACAGGGCCTTGCACTTGCCAGGCAGGCGCTTAAGCAGCTGAGCTATATCCCCAGCCTTATGCA
Source organism: Octomys mimax (assembly GCA_002564305.1). Classification (NCBI taxonomy): domain Eukaryota; kingdom Metazoa; phylum Chordata; class Mammalia; order Rodentia; family Octodontidae; genus Octomys; species Octomys mimax. The sequence continues at coordinate 10,140 of NDGM011069323.1, forward strand.
CTCTTGTAGTTACTGGTCACTCTCCCATATTAAGTATTCTGAATTACCAAATTTTCTAGGTAGCTAAATGCCAACCCTTTAATCATCAACCTTTTATGGCTCTAGTACTTCTGGATGGAAACCCTCTATAAATGTATTATATACTTCCTTTTCTTAATAGCAAGCTTAATAACTAAGGTCATAAAGTGAGCACAATTTCGTATTCTGCAGTAACACACATGTGATACTTGGGAAAAGACGTCTTCTCCTCGCGGCCCTTCATTCACTTGCTGCCTTTCCTACTACACAGGGGTTGAGCACTTCAGAAGCAATCTCTGCCTCCAGTACTGAGGGTCTTCACTACCCCAGGAGGATCACGCAGCACTGGGTTCTTGCCAAGGTCACTTCACAGGTCACGATCACCTGACCTTTGGTGTCACAATAGCTCATGTAGACTGAATTCACATCTTTGTCACATGCTATGCAACTTATTCGCTGCAAGCATGCAACTGAATGGTTTTTAGTAAACCACAGAATTGTGCAATCTTCACCACAGTCAATTTTAGAATAGTTTCACTACCCCCAAAGAAACCTCACATCTATTTTCTGTTTCCTCCCTATTTCCTCCAGTTGTCCCAGCACTAGGCAACCAAATCTGCTTTCTACCTCTAGAGATACGTTTATGCTAGACAGCTCATGGAAACAAGGTCATACGACATCTGGGACCATCTTCTTTGACCTTGCCTGTTCTGAGGGTCATCATAGTACTGCACTTATCAGTACTGGACTTCATTCTTTTTTGTGGATGAGTAACTTTCCAATACACAGCTATATCTCCCTTATTTATCCATTCATTCATCAGTTCATAGACATTTGGGCTGTTTCCACTCTTTATGTGTCCCTTCACTTTTTAAAATAAGGTTTTTATTGAGGCATAAGCCACACAACGTACAAACTTTACATGCAGAACTCAGTGAATCTGTGCAAAGTGAATACTCTTGGGTGACCACCACCCAGAACATAAATAGAACATACATAAGCACAATTCTAGAAGCTGTTCTTTTGCCTCCTCCCTGTTTTTCATACCCACCAAAGAGAACCACAAAGTACTTCTTTGGCCTATATATAATCTATAATCATAGTTTAATTTTGCCTTTATTCCTACTTTACATATAGTTTATGTTACTGTTTTGTTCTGGGGCTGCAGGTCAAATCTAGGGCCTCTCTCATGCTGGATGAGAACTACATCACTGAGTTACAGTGCTAGGCCTTTTTACTTTTTGACACAGGGTTTCACTAAGTTTCCTGGCCACCCTTGAACTTGTGATCCTCCTGCCTCAGCCCCCTGAGTGCTGGGATTATAGATGTATAGTATGTATTATTTTGGGTGGGGCACTGGTCTAGATTCTTTCACAATTCATGCATGTTGTGTTTAGAATATGGCTCACATTATTGCTTTATAATAATTAAAAGAATATGTTATTATTTATTCATTTTAATTCTTGATAGGTACTTGGATTATTTTCAGTTTATGTTATAACAATACTGCTAAGAACATTTTTATATGTACATATTCCTTTCTTTTGAGTACACACCTAAGACTGACTGGCATGGCTGGTTCATGACGCTTTACTCCATGTATATGATCACAATGTGGCCACACCAACCCATGCTCCTACTTGCAGTATGTGAGAGTTCTAATTGCTCCACACCTCCACTAGCGTTTAGCCTTGTCCACTTTAAAAATGTTCATTACTCTAGTGGGAACACAGTATTATCTTGTGTGGTTTTAACGTCCGTTTGCCCCATAGAATAAAGATGTTGAATACTTTTTCATGTTTCTGGCCATGGGCTGCCTTCTCATGAGGCACCTGTTTTTGTGTTTCCACATTCTTGTAAGGAATCCTTTTTCTTTCTTTTTTTTTTTTTTTTAATTTTTTTGTACTGGGGACCAAACTCAGGACCTTACACTTGCCAGGCAGGTACTCATGCCACTGAGCTATATTCCCAGACTTCCTTCCTTCCTTTCATTCATTCATTTATTTATTCTAAGGAGAGAAAGGTTTATTTAGCTCACAGTTCGTGGAGTTTGCAGTCCATATCCAGCTGGCTCCAAGGCAGAGAGGCACATGGTAGAGGGCAGCAGTTCATGGCAGGGGAAAACAGAAAAACGGCAAGAGCAAAATGGGAGGAGCAGCCGCCAGGAAACCTTTTCTGGCTACATTCATTACTAATTTCTTCCACACTGTGGCTTGCCTTTTCAACAATCTTAACAGGGCCTTTTCATAAATAGAAATTATTTAGAAATTCTTTTCTTTTTTTTTTTTTTTTTTTTTGTACCAGGGATTGGACTCAGGATCCTGAAAAATTCTTAATTCTAATAAAAATCTACAATTTATATACTGCACCTTAACATTTTTTTTTGTGTGCCCCACTTAAGAAATCATTTCTCACCCTGAGGCTGCAAGGTTATTCCTTTTTGTGCTATCTTCCTGAACTCTTAGTATTTTACCTTTTGCATTGAGATCTATGAATTCTGCAGGATCATTTTTATGGATGACGTAAAGTAGGATCCAAACCCACTTTTGTCCATCTGGATACACAAGTGATTTAGTGCCACTCACTGATAAAACTGTTTTTTCTCAATACACTGCCATGACATCTTTGATAAGTGTCTCTGAGGTTATATTTTATAGCTGAGGAAAAGGTTCAGAAAAATCACAGACACATGTAGCAGAAGTACAGACAAGACGAGAAGCCCGCTTCTCCGCGCCTGCCCGGCCCTGCGGGCCGCACCACTCCTTGTGCCATGCAGTGGGTGTGCTGGGTCACTGAGGCTTCTCAGCTATTACTGCTGAGCAGTATTACTGCTAATGTTAATGCTGGGTTGTGTTTGCAACAACATGCATAGAGTCACTGAGTGACTCCATATGTGCCAATCTGTTTCTAGGTATTCTATTCTGTTGCCATCTTGGCTTCTGAACAGCAGTTAAACACTTATCACTTTAGCATAACCCTTGCTACAATTCCAGGTCAGTTTAATCTTTCTAGCATATGTTAATAGCTTTCAATGAGCACTTTCTGTTTGGGAGACACTGGTCTAAGTGCCAGGGATCATCTCACTTAATCTTGCCAGCAATTCTGAGTTAGGTATTATTATTCTAATTTTATAGACCAGGGACTGACATGAAGAAGCCCATTTTTTCTTCTGGAATATGGTCTGTTTCTTTTCATCTTGTTGCCATGTTACCTACTTTTGTGGAAAAGCATCAATATTATTGCTAGTGTTAACGCTGGGTCATGTTTTTTGCAACAACAGGCATACAAGAATCTTAGTTCTTTTAATTCTTCATATACTTGGCAATTTCAAGTTGGGAGACACTTGAGAAAATGTCTAGTTCAAGCCACTATTTTATAGCTCAGGAAAAAGTTCAGAGAAGTCACAGACATGTGCAGAAGTATAGACAAGACGAGAAGCCTGCTCCTCCACACCTGCCCTGTGCTCCCTGGCCGCACTGCTCCTTGTGCCATGCAGTGGATGTGCTGGGTCACCGAGGCTTCTCAGCTGCTTCCAGCTTTACCTTGGTGCCAGAGGCTTGAGGATGCCTGCATGCTGGTGCCAGATTATCTTGGCTTTAATGAGCAAGGAAACTGGAACCAATCAGTAGGGTTGGAAGCAGATGAACAGGCCAGACTCCAAATTTGGTTTAACAAGGTGCACTGAGACATCCATGAAAAAAGAGAATTTCCAAAGCCTGGACCCCACAGAAATCCAGCTAGCAAGATTTCAATGGAACATAGGAATAAGTCTTGGAGGGGTGGGGCCGTCTCTCTACTTAATCTTTCCACTTAGATCCTCTATCCTCAAAGCAGGAACTCGCTGGCAAGCATTTCAGAGCCCACTTCCATGCCAGAGACCTCTCATGACTATCCAGTTATTTGGAGTTTTTAAGTCAAGGCACAATCCAGTAAAAAAGATCATACATCAACGGCTTCTAGAATTGTTCACTCACCAGTGGGTCCTGTGAGTGGGGAGGACATAAATGAACTTCCTTTGTGATAAATGCATCTACAGAACTTTCCATTTTGCTTCCTGTTTGGAGCCCCTACTACAAAAATATGGTTTGTCTGAAATCAAGTACTTGGGTAGCCTGGGATTTGCTTGAGGTCGAAATGCCCTCTCACGTTAAGAGACTGCAAGAGGAAAAAGTCAGCGCTTCAAAACTGGGCTCAGAAACGACTGCAAAGTGAGAGGTGCACAGGAGGCGCCGCATCCAAGCACCGGGCATCATGGGGATTCAGACACAAAGCCCAGAAATGATCCAGGCACAAAATCACCCTGAAGTCGAATTTTTCTTTTACAAAATCTACTGAAGAGTGATCAAGGTTCCTTTCTAAATACAGAAAACAGATCTCAAACATAGTTTTGGTTAAGTTGAATGGTGCCTGATCTAATTTTTAAGCTACATATGGCATATGTTTCCAACAGTTAACAAATTAAGCTTTCCTAATTCAGTCTGAGTTGCCTTGCGCAGTGTAGTGCTCCATTTTTAGGAAGGGCATCCCTTTGAAAAATGGCTTTTCAGGGTCCAGGTCCTAGACGAAGCAAGGAGAATGACCGGCTACTCCGGGCTGGGAGAACACAGAGGACTATCCAGGGGTTTGGACAAATGTATGCTAAGACACAAAGCCCAAAGGACTGAAAGAACTATTGCAAGGTCTTTTGCTAGCAAGCTGAGGACAAGTTGGGTCAAAGTGAGAACTTTTCTTCTCCTTTTCCTTCTCCTTCTCCTCCTTCCCTTCCCTTCCCTTCCCTTCCCTTCCCTTCCCTTCCCTTCCCTTCCCTTCCCTTCCC
>NDGM011069326.1:961-11042 GCA_002564305.1 Octomys mimax
AAAAAAAAAAAAAATCAGTAAGAGAGACCAGAGACAGCAGTGTCCAACATTCAACATTAGGCAGTGTTATCCTGTGACATCAGGGCCTGGAGTTAGAGCTGAGACCCACTGACACTCAAAGCCCAGGACCACAGCAGAGCTTCTTTGGCTGATTTTATGGTTTCTATCTAAATCAAGCAAAAGAATCCTCACTCAACTCATTGGCAATACAATGGCCATGTTACTTGGGCCTCTGATGGGGTTCACATTACAGCAGGAGCATAGAGCAGAACACAGTGCATCACAAGTCCTGGAACACAAGAGGAGAGGAGAGTCCTGGTGTCTCACCATCCCCTTCAAGGGCACACACCAAGGTACATAAGGACCCCCCACTAAGACTCCCCTCCTACAGGTTCTACAACCACCCAAAAGTACCACCTTGGAGGCCAGACCTTTAACATATGGACTTTTGAGGAAGGGGGAGAACCTATCCAAACTACAGCATCCATCTAAGTGTGAATTTCAGATAGATCTTTTAATGAAATTATTTATTGTTTATCTGAAATTGATGGCATACTGTCCTCCTCCTGGAGGAGAGGATGCTGAACAGATCTTCACCAAATGGACCCTCGGCCATAACAGGTACACGGCCTGCAAGAGATGACAGACTGGACCACCCAAGAAGGGGTAGCAGTTCCATTTCCAAGGTCAAATGCTGGCCCCCACAGTGCTCCTCAACTGATACAAAACCAACCGAGATGCTGGGTCTGTGTGTACTTCCCTTCAGCACAACAAGATGCTTAGTCAATAAAATAGTTGAGCCAAGTGAACTCAGCATGCAGCTCCACAAGGAGTTTTTTTTCCAGGGGAAATGTTATCATTTTCCATTCCTGTTTAATGAATCATGGGAATTATAGCAACATTACAAATGACTTTCTGTGCAGCTATTACTTTGTTTCTGCAGGGTTCTAACGGCAGGGTGGTTTCAGTGAGGGCTCTGCCTGCCCCCAGCTAAAGAGAATGATGATATTATTACAAGTGGTCCCTTCACTAGCTCCACCGGGGAATGGTGGTGGCCTAGGACCATACAGATTGGGTCTAAAGCAGGAAGGCCCAACGATTGATTTGAGAATTTCCTGGGGAGTCCTCATGGCATCTTGAGCACAGCTGAGCCAGGATTCCCAGGGTTGCAACAGGAAAATCCGGGGGTGTTGAAAGAGGAAAGGGGAAGGAAGGAGAGGGAACTGGAGAGTTAAGAAGGGCCTATGATTAAGACACATAGGGCCAGCCAGATAGCTCAGTGGACTAAAGTGACTGCCTAGGCAGACACAGTGACTGGGGTTCAGTCCCCAGCGTGCCATGCCAGCCCCGCTCCTGGGGTTGGCTGAGACTGGGTGTGGTGGTACTCACCTGTACTCCCAGCACTTGGGAGGCTGAAAACAGGAGAATCACTACAAGTCCAATCTGTGTAGTGAGACCCTGTAGACCTTGTACTAAATAAATAAATAAGGAATAAATAAATAAGGAGGACTGGGTGTCCAAGTGTGAGGGCTGGTCAACAATGAATATGAAGAGCAGATACGTCATAGCCACCACCAGGGCTGCTCTGGCACGTGCCATGGTGATACCAGAAGAAGTAAGCCTGGTCCTCTCTGCAGAAGCTTGCAGCCAGGGAAGGAGAGCAGGAAACAGCAAAGAGGAGAGAGGTCCCACCCTCATCCCAAGGCCCTAGAACACTCCTGCCTGGTAGCAGGGGATCCAGAGGGGCTGGAAGAGACAGGATAGTTTCCAAGGCTCTCCTTGGAATCCTCGTCTGTCCAGAGCAAATATCTGCTGCCTGGGTGACTAGGGGAGCTCCACTATGCCTTCTTTAAGTCAACTGTCTGCTTTCTACTACATCAATCAAGAGCTGATATGTGACATAAAGGACCATCTATTAACTGTGGGTGAGCCCTTTGGGGGTGACCTACTGGCTTTCAATCTCCCCATCCCCAGCTACAGCTGATTGGCTTAGGCAGGGACACCTAGCTCGAAGGAAACCAACCATAGTGCACCCCCACTACAGTGTAAGATGCAAAAGAAATGCTTGTCTCGTTGGACCACTGCTGTAACTTGAGTACCTAGAATTCTGCCTGCCACACAGCTGTTCAATGAATCTGTAATGAATGAATGAATGAACAAGTCTCAGAAGAATTCGGTGTTTTTAACTTAGAAACACAGATGGGGACTGTAGAAACTGAGTCACGCTGGCTGAGTGACCCAGAGAGGAAACCAACCACTTTTGACCTCTAGCTCCTTGGGGCTACATAAAGCTTGACTCCCACCCTGGAAAGACCTTTGGTCTCCTCTGAACTTTGACACAGCTCGCCCCACATCAGAGCCATGAATCCTCTTTCTTGCTTACGTCTGTTTCTGTTAAAACCACAAAACCCTCCCCAACATGGCATGCACTCTTGCTCCTGATGTTTCTACTCTGGAAGCTGCACCTACTCCTGGCTGAGGGATAGCTGCACCCAAGACTGCCTCACTGCCACCAACACCTCCAGCTCTGGCGGGCTGTGGCTCAGAGGTGGCAGGAATCCAGAGACAGGGAGGAATGGCACATGAGGACACAAGTCCTCCAGAGCAGAGGAACGTGGAGATGCTGTGTCCCCACTCCTTCTGAGTCCCTCTCAGTGCTGGCCTCAGATTGGGCTCCTGAAAGCCCCTTCTTAGGTCAGGGATGCCTGCTGTATAAATCCAAGTTCAGCCACCCCTGCCTGCTCACCTAGCTCCCACCTTGCACACACAGTGGGAACCAACAGTGGAGTACCAAGGACCCTGGGAAAAGCTGAGCCACAAGCTAAGGCAGGAGGAAGGAGCACGAGCAGCCCCCCCAGCCCACCCCCCAGCCCACCAAGGCTGCTGTTCGCCTGGCTGGGTTGACTCTTTCCTCCCTCCCTTCCGCCCTCGCCCCGGGTGCCCGGATACTAATTATAATGACCCGGTGAGTTACAAGACGGTGAAATTGCTTCCACCTGAGGTTGTCACGGACTAGGAAGAAATACCAGGACTGGAAATTAAACTGTGCCAGCAGGCTTGAAGGAGCGGGAGCAGGGGGAGGACAGCCGAGGTGGGGAGCAGTACCTGAGCTTATGAAGGGGTGTTTATGGAGCGTTATGGAGTGTGAGGAGGGCAAGAAGCAGGGAAGAGTGAACCTACCCACCCACTGCTGTCACTGGACACAACATGCCACAGCAGAAGGTTGGGTGACCAGAACAGGCAGAGGCCCCACAGCCACCTGGATACCCAAAGCCAGAAAGGATAGCAGCAGGTTTCTGTTGTGGCCTGCAGCAGCCTGAAGGAGTGGAAGGACAGGGAAGGGTACCTGCAGCCCTGCGTAGGCCCAGCCAGCCCACAGGAGGAGGCTTTCTCCCAAACCCAGGCCTTCCCACCCTGGGCAGTGTCTGCCCATACAGCTTTGCTGTGACCTTGTCATTTGGAAGCCTTGCAGGCCCAAGGAGAATGGAGACCCAAGCCCTGCCATTAAGGCCTAGGGACAGCACCACCAAAATCCTTTGCTGGACTACTGCAAATGTCACAGAATATCTGAGTCTCCAAGAGCCTCTTCTCAGGGGCCAGCAGCAGTCTGAGGTTGGTCCCCATGAAGTCTACCAAGTCTTTAAGGAAGAAATCTCTCCATGCCATTTAAAATATTCCAGGGCATAGAAAAGGAAGAAAAGTTTCTAAATTACAAAGTGAGCATGATATTAATACTACCAGTACCCAACAGCAAGAACACACACATACACACACACACACCCCAACACAATCTCACTTAATGAATCTCACTGTAACAACTCTAAATAAAATAGTAGCACACAGAATCTGGCAAGACATAGAAGGAGTAAATACATGACCAAGTGGGGTTCAAGAAATACTAGGTGGTCAGGAAAGCTGTTATTTTACCCCTATTTAAGCATAAATTGTCTGCACAAATAAGTAGTCGTTCTTAATTTTCTGAAACTACAACAGAATAAGAACAGCTACTTCTGGGGGCCAGGGAGATGGCTCAGTGGAATAGGCACTTCCCCAGGCAAATGCAAGGGCCTGAGTTCAATCCCCGGTTCCACCAAAAGAACAGCTACTTCTTAACATGACAAAATACAGGCTTGTTGGCCTCAAGTCAAGAAATATTAAAATCATTCCCATTAAAGTCAGAAACAAGACTGGGACATTCAATATTTTCATTATTACCTCATTGTCTTCTGTACATACTGGCTATTACAATAAGATAAGAAAAAGCATTTGACTTATCCTGGTTCAGTTTGGCCTGAGGGAGGTTATAATGATGCAAAAGCAATATGTACTGGGTACAAGCTATAGTTTGGATTTTGACTTTTGATCTCTTCTTGGGCTGGCGTTGTGTGGTATGCCCTCGGGATTGCTGGGTAGCAGCAGCAAGCCCCAGATCCTAGTCAGCCAATAAATCAAGAGGGTAAAGGACCAATGCTCTACAGCACCTTGTGTTACTAGGTGGTGACATGTGATACATAAGGTATAGTAAGTGCATTTTTTTATTCATGAGCTTTTCAGCTTATAATGAGGTTACTAGGACACAATTCCATCATACACCATGATGTATCTGTATAAAAACTGCCATGGAAACATAAAGTTATCATTATGTTTAGAAGATATTAAAATATACCTGATAGGCCAAAGAGATAAACTGAAAATAAGGCAATTCAATGATGTGGCCAGCTACAAAATTAATATGCGAAAATCAATGGCCTTCATATTTTAAAATGACAACCAGTTGGAGCATAAAATGGAAAAATAGATGACATTTACAATTGCAACCAAAAAGATAAAATATGTAGGATTGTGTAAAATATACATTAAAAGAAACTCTAGAATGCTGCACAGAGACCCAAAAGGTAACTTGAACAAATGGAAAGGTATACCATGCCCTTGGGAAAGAAAAATCAAGGTCATGAGTCTACATCTGTTTTATTAGTTAACCTATGATATTTACATATTTCAATAAAGTACCAACAAAAATTTCTAAAGAAATAAGGGTGACCTTGAACATGCAAAAATATCCAGGAAAACTCTCAAACAAAGAGTAACAAGGTGGAGCGAGCCCTATCAGATTTTTTTTTTTTCAGACAAAGTCTTCCTGTGTACCTTAGACTGAGTTCAAACTCATAGTGATACTCCTGTCTCAGCCTCTCTAGGGCTACAGTGATAGGTGGGTGCCACCAAGCCCCCTACCAGATATTGAAACAATCATAGGGCCTTAATAATTATTATAATAATAGGGTAGTGGCTTGTGGACAGACAAATACATCAGTGGAACAATAGAAAATAGAAAGCACAGAAATAAATTTGTAAAACATGAGGCTTTAATCTATGATATAGGTTGCATTCACTATCACTGAGAAGAAACTAGGGATAAAGCTCAGCTATATAGTGCTTGCCTAGCCTGTGCAAGGTCCTAATACAGTCCCTAGCACCCCACACAAACATAAACAAAAAAAAAAAATCAAAGGATTGAAAGAAGACATATAAATGGCCAAAAGATACGTGAAAAAAAAAATTCAACATTATAGATCATCAGGAACATGTAAAGTAAAACTACAACGAGACATCACCTCACACCTGTTAGAAATATAACAAGTGTTAGCAAAAACATGGGGGAACTGGAACCCCCATACGCTGTTGATGAGAATGTAAATTCATTACAGCTACTATGGAAAACACTACGGCAGTTCTTCAAAAACTTAAAAATAGAACTATCATATGATCCAGCACTCCCGCTTCTGGGTGTGCATCCAAAGGAACTGAAGTCAAAATCTCAAAAGAGTTAGCTACACTTCCCTGTTAATTGCAGCATTATTCATAACAGCCCAAACACGAAATCAACTTAAGTGTCCATCACTGGAGGAGTGGATGAAGAAATTGTGCTATATATATGGAGCAGGTGTGACCATTACTCTCAATTGTCAACTTGATTAGCTAGAGAGATTAGTAAAGCCCACTTCTTGAGGTGACTGGGTGGGTCAGAGGGGCCTGATTTGGGGGACTGTGCCTGATCCCTTGCCTCTTCCTCTCTGGCACCCTTCTCTGTACTTTGCTTCCCAGTTTCCATCAAGCTTTGTCCTGTCACCCCCTTCTGTCATGATGTCTCTGCATGGGAACCAGCCCACCATGGACTGAAACCCATGAACTGTCCCCTTTAAGCTGTGGGTGGCAGGAATTCTTTTTCTCCAGCTGCAGGAAGTTGACCAATGGAATAGAACACTAGTCACTCTTTAAAAAGGGGGAAATCTTGTCATTTATAAAAACATAGTTGAGCCTGGAAGACATTATGCTAAGTGAAACAAGCCTGGCACAGAAAGACAAGCCCTAATTAGCCTACTTATAGGTAGAATCTAAGAGTTGAATTCGTAGAAGTGGAGAGCAGAATGGTGGTTATCAGCGCCTCAGGGTCAGGGGCAGTGGCAGGGGAAGGGGAGATACTGGTTAAAGGGTACAAAGGAGTGAGTGAGTGAATTCTGGAGAGCTACTGTACAGCATGTTGACTGTAGTTAATAATATATTAAAATTATCAAGATATTAATTTTAGGGGCCTCAGAGATGGCTCACTGGAGTAAGTGCTTCCCTGGCAAGTGAAAGGGCCCGAGTTCAATCCCTGGTTCCACAAAAGAGAGAGAGAGAGAGAGATTAGATTTTATATGTTCTCATCACAAAAATTTAGTTTATGAAAGACTTCTGATAAGTCACCCAGAAAGGTAAAAAAAATGATAAATTTGGAGGTACATACAGAAATTTTCTTCAAGGGCTGGGGAGATAGCTCGACAGTCTAAGCATCTGCCTGGAAAGCTCAAAGTCCTGAGTTCAGTCCCCAGTACCAAATGCCATGCCAGCCTCAGAACCCCATGATGCACCATGCTGGGCCCAAAACCAGGCATGGTGGCACACACCTGTAATTCCAGTGCTGGGGAGGCTGAGACAGGAGGATTTCTATGAGTCCAAACTGCACAGCAAGACCCTGTATGAACAAATAAATATTTTTTTAAAAAAATGTAAGGGAGGCCAGTGAGATAGCTCAATGGACTAAGTGCCTGCTTTGGCAAGTACAGGGACCAGGGTTTGATTCCTGGTCCTGCATGCTGTGCCAGCCCCGCCCCCAGGGTGGGGGCAGCAACTGAATTGGGGGAGTAGCACATGCCTGTAATCCCAGCGCTGGGGAAGCTGAAAACAGGAGGATCACTACAGAGTCCAAGCTGCATTTTGAAACCCTGTACCAAATACACAAATGAAAAGAAAGAAAAAGTGTAGGGGAAAAGCTAAATAACCATCAGTGGTACAGTAGTATATGCATACCATAAGGTAACAGGTAGCCATTCCGAAAGAAGAGTGCCTTCGTAATGCCACTCCAGTCACATAACCAAAGAATTGAAAACACATATTCATACATAAAGCTCTATACAAATGTTGATAGTAGCATATTTCACAGTCCTCAAAAGCAGAAGCAACCAAAATATTCATCAGTTAAATAGATACACAAAATGTAGCATCTTCATCTCATGGAATATTATTCATCACTGTAAAGGAATAAAGTTCTCGTACACGCTACAATGTGGATGGACCTTGAAAACGTATTAAGTGAAGAACCCAAACACAGCAATATGACTCCATATATATGAAATCCAGAACAGATAAACCCATGGAGACAGAAGTCTGATCAATGATGCTTAGAAGTGGGGTGGGAAGGGGCAGGACAGGAGAGAAACTTAACAGCTTCATGGATTCCTTGTTGGAGATGTTCCATAACTAGATGGTAGTGATGGCTGCCCAACTTTGCAAATATGCCAAAAAACCACTGGATGTTTTGTTTTGTTTTGTTTTGTTTTGTTTTGTTTGAGGCAAGGTCTCACTGTGTAGCCCAGGCTGGCCTCAAACTCATGGCAATCTTCCTACCTCAGTCTTCCAAGTGCTGGGATTAGAGATGTGTGCTAGTACACCTGCCTGAATTTCAGTCTTGAAAGGGAGAATTTTGTCATAGTTGTATTTTATCTCCAAGAAAATAAGGAGGTTCTTACTATCTTGGGGTGATCTTTAAAATGTAGTGTTGAGTGGGAAAACAAAGCCAAGGATCCTGGGGACACTATGTTAATATTTTTGAACAGAAGATGGAGAGAATATATTTTATAGAACTGTGTGTGTGATTAACTATCTGCCTAGACAGTCTTGAAGGAGGCCCAGAAATTGGTGACCTTGCCTGGGGGAGGGATCTGTGAGGCGGGGGACTGGGGTGGGAGGGACACTTTTCATTGCAGATATCCTTGAACCATGAGAATTTATTGCCCATTCAAATATTAAATTGAATTTAAATTTTAAAAATGAAAGTGACCCCTCTAGCTGTCTGATGTGGGGGCAGGAGTAGCTGTGAGGAAGGTGGGCTGTGGTCCACGGCCTCAGAAGGATAGAGACCTGGGGTGGATGTGCCTGAGTCCAGCCACGAACCTGAGCAGTGACTCCAGCAGAGCAGGTCCCAAGAGGGGCAAGGGCTCCGACAAGACCCGACTTCATTCATATGAGGAAGAGACTGAGGAACAGAGGGGTGTGGATAGGGAGGCATGTGCTCCTGTGCTTTGTCCTGGAGGCCAGAGTCACCTTCCAGGAGTGGTAGGAATAGCAATGACAAGAATGAGAGGAGCAAAGGGGCAGACAGAGGTTGGTTTGGTGCCTGTTTCCTAAACCATCTGAATTTCTCCTACTCACAGCCATGAGATGTGTGTGCCTGCTTTGCACTGGGCATGGAATCCAGGAATGCTCAGACATGGTCCCTGCCTTCCAGGAGCCCAAGTCCAGGGGCATCTGCCTACAGCTCATCCCCAGATATTTTCCTAGGTGGGAGATGGTGCTAAGCTGCACCCCCAGCAGTGAAGCAGGCATTGCTGGGTTCCCACCTGCAACACGCAGCATCAAGAAAGGCCCATGTACAGAGGCTGGGGAAGCAACATCCAGGGGCTCAGTGTCCTCTGATGGAAACAGGCTTCTCCCTTCTAAGGTTGCAGGGTGGACGAGGTCACAGGGATCCCGGGGCCATGCTGCTATGGACTCCATGACTTCTCTGCTGTATGCAGCTCCTTCTGGGAAAGAGGATTTCATACATAGTCAGTCCAGAGATTTGGGGAACCAGACAAAACTCCCAGAAGAAAAATGTGGGAAAGTCCCCAGTGAGGACTCCAGGGGGCAGGAGAACATGGGCACACCCTGGATATAAGTAAATCCACTTCTACCCCATCCTCACCCACCACACTAGGCCCCAAATCCCAGATTTCAGCTGGCACTGGTGGAGAAAGAGATGCTTCCTAGAGAGAAACCTCCAGGTTCCAGAAGTTAGTGGCAACAGGGCCAGCCAAATAGCTCTGTAGATTAAAGTGCCTGCAAGCAGGCTCAGGGGCTGAGGGTTCGATCCCCGGGCCTGCCATGCCGGCCCCATCCCCAGGGTGCACTGCGACAGCAATTGAGACTGGACGTGGTAGTGCACACCTGTAATCCCAGCTCATGGGAGGCTGTAAACAGTTGGATCACTATGAGTTCAATCTAGTAGTGAGACCCTGAACACCCTGTAGACCCTTCCCTGAAATACAAAAACAAACAAACAAAAAAGTTAGTGGCAACAAAAAGCTTTTGAGTAGTTCTAGTTAAATAACTAGTTAAATAGCTAGTTAAATAACTATTAAACAACTACTTGTGAGCACAGGGTTGATTGCTCGCTCATCTAAGCCAGGCCAGGCTGAGGTGACATGGGTGATATGTCTTTGGATCATGGCTGGCCACTGTCTGTATGGTCTAGGAAGCCTCAGCCAAAGTGAGCCGGCCCCACATGGCCTCCTATCTTGCAGGACACCAGCACTGGATTGCACTCACGACCCTAGCAAGGATACAAGAGAACACTTTGCCAGCCTGCTGTTCACACAGATTTTTCTATGAACCCACTGTCCAAAGCTGGTCCTGTGCCCAAGCCCACAGTCCCAGGAGGATGGGGCTACAAATCTCCAGGACACCAGTATGTATATAGGCAAGTTAGGAATCTGGGTCATGAAAG
>NDGM011069330.1:0-13321 GCA_002564305.1 Octomys mimax
AGTGAGATGCTGGCAGAGAGAGGCGGGTAGCTCCTGTCACGGCGCCTCTGAGGGCCATGGGCCTCGCCCAGCTCCTCTGACAAGCAGACGATGGCTGAGATTCTCCCCTTTCCTTTAGTCTGACCTTCTGTATCCAAGCGTCAGTCACAGAGAAACGCATTTCCACAGGACTGCGTTGGCGCTGTCCTGAGGCGGTGCCCCCTGTGGTGACCCCCCTCCCTCGGGGACATGTGACTCTGGGTGATAAAGGCACGCACGGAGTGGCGTGGCCTTCGCGGGGGCGAGCGGCTCCCCAGTCGTGCGGTGGCGGGCACCACCGGGCACCCTCTGCACTCTCACGGCTGCCGGGGCGCCACGTGAGCTGCGGTGAGAAGTTTTCTCCGGGTGATATACATGTTTCAGGCCCTGAATGACGCGCGGCGAGCGCAACTCAGAGACACGCATCTGTGCAGAGCAGCCACGCGGAGCCCGGCCAGGCTGGCGGCCGGATGCGGCCGGGAGGGGCGAGGCCTCGTCCTCCGGGTGGGAGGAGCCCCACGTCCTGCTGTGCGGCTTCCGGGCCCTGTGCCCTGTTCTGTGTCTTCTCGGCCGCCCTGCCCTGCCTCAGGGAGGCCTCCCGCTTTGTGCAGCTGCTTACCCTGTTGTCTGTTGCCTGACTTAGAGCTCCAGGAAGTGCAATGCCTGCGCTCCTGAGCACCCATGAGCAGAGCCAGAGAGAAGGCTGCACACACGTCGCTCACACTGACTTGGGGTTCGGTGCCATTTCCCCTGAGACACCTGCCCTGCACCCACACTGGTCTCTTCCAGGGTTGCAAATTGCAGGAGGAAGCTGGGGATAGCACAAGCAAGCCCTCGGTTACGAGGCCACTCAGAAGCCAGAGTTCAAAACGAGTCTGGTATTTGCTTGACCAACTTCTTAGCTTTGTAAGATTCTATTCTGCCATCAGTAGTTTGGGAAAATAATACCATATCCCAAGTGTCTCCATAAGGACCAAGTGTTCACGCCAGCATTGGTATTCAGCGGTCACGGGACACAGACTGAGCACTCAGCTAATAGTACCTTCAGCGAGTGTGCATGTACACTAAGGAGGGTTTCTGGACTCAGACCCAGTATCTAGAAAGGCTTTCCAACTAGAATTCACTTTCTGTTGTTTTTTCAATGGATCTGGGCATGGAACACAGGACCTGCTACAAGCTAAGCATTCACTGTACCTCTGACCTTCAGCTGCAGCTTGGATTCATGATTTAAGTATTCCTCTAAAGCAGATCTAATCTTTCAGAATGGTTAGTTGCATGTGACAGACTGTTCAGGGACACACAGGACATGCCACTGTCAGGCCGCTGGTACTAGGTGTTAACTGCACACAACCCTGAAGAAAAGTAGATCACAATGTAACAGCTGTGAGAACACTTGTGATGAGAACTTAGTCTCCTAGGTCATCATCTCTAGCCTTTCTCTTCTAAAACTAGGTCAGGAACCAGGACAGTAACTTCTGAGGAGATGGGTCACACATCACCTTTGTGACTGTGGGCTGCAGCACAGGTGAGAACCTGGACATCAACCACACTATACAGCTAGAAAGCTCTGCGGGACACATTTCTGCAGATACGCTGTCTCAAATGGCCTATTGGGTGGCCGGGATCCTTGCTTTACATTCAACAGATAAAAGAGATGGAGGGCTGCTTGCACAGCCTACCTCGGTCCAGAATGCACTGAGAGACAAGTGCGCCCAGAGGTGGGCTGCGGAGACACCACATCTGCCCTGGGAGCCATCCAGGCGGAGGATCAAACGTGCAAGTCAAGAGGCCCTCTGCAGCCCCCGGTGGGGCCCTGGGAACAAGCAGGCAGAGTCTAAGGGAAAGACTGAAAGAAATGGCGCTCTACATGTTTCCAGACTGTAGTAGGGCATGATCAAAACATAATCATCTCATTAAAAATGAATAAAAAATAATAAAACAAGAAAGACGGGACTGTCACCCTTCCAGCAGAAAGGGTACTCTGCCTGGGAACAGGCGCAGACACAGGGCAGGAGGCCACGGTGCGGGGGACCCTTCTTACTTTCCTACCCATCTGTAATTCAGTTCACTGCTCCACCTTCAAACCAGCAGCTCCTCCAGTGGCTTCCAATGTCTTCATGCCAAGCTCTTGGACAGCCGGGACTGTGCTCTTGCTTTCATCCTATCTGTCCGGCCCCTGCCTGCTTCCAGTCCGCACCACTTCCACCTGCTGCGTGGGGCTTCCATGCACTTGGCTCCACCTCCACAAACTGGGGGTGGAGCTGCTGTTCTGTCAACGTCACCCATTTTGCCTGGCACCTCTAGTGCCAACCTGCCATCCCCCAAATGAGGCTCCCTCTTTTCTGAATACATTTTTATCAGAAAGATAATGGTTGCATATAAGTGTGGAATACAATGTGATGCGTCAACTTATGCATACTTATAGAAAGAATCCAGACAGTTAACATAGCTCTCATCTCACTGGCTTATGATACTTTGTGAGGAGATGGTAAATGCCAATTTTGGTAAGTGCAGTACGACACGCTGTGGATACCACCCAGTGCAGTGTGCCCCAATCTCATTCCGGAAGCCTCAGCTGAGACTTCGGTCCCTTGGACCAGCCCCTTCCCTCTGCCTTCTCTCCCCTCGATGTCGAGCCTCTGGAAACAGCCACCATCCTCTCTGTCTCCATGACAATCTGTACGTAAGCACGACTACACACAGCGTGAGTCTTCCTGAGGCTGGCTCACTTCAGGGAAGGCTTCTCATTTTGTTCAACGCCATGACTAACACATCGGTATTTATTTCATGTTTTGCCATTCTTTCTAATTATGACTCTTTCTACTCCGATCTTACCAGTTTCTGTAGATGAGGTTTCCACAATCTGTGAATCCCGAGGGGATGTTAGCTGCACAAAGACACAGAGCTCAGTTCTGTGGACATGCTGTTCCCAGCTCCAGGGCGGGAACAGGGCTTGTGCCACGGCACAGTGCCAGGGCTCCTACACCTGCTGCGGACAGGGTGTCCATGTCCTTCCAACACTCACACCTGGTCGATCCTACACGGGAGGGGGTTGAGAAGCGGTCCTCAGGAGGTAATCGGGGATGTGCAATTACTGCCCTTACATAAGGCTCCAGAGTGGTCTCTTGCCGCTCTAATGGTACTTGAAGATACAGTGCAGAGCCAGTTGTCCACAAGGAGAAAGGTCTCCAATGGACGTGCAGTGGGCTGGCAACTTGAACCTGAATGTCACAGATCCCAGAGCTTTGAAGAAAACTGCATGTTGCTTCAAAGTAACCTAATTTATGGCTCTCTGTTTTAGCAGCCCAAACGAACTAAGACAACACTGACAGTGCCTTCAACAGTCATTCACACAGTCCATTCTGTTCTTTCTCCCATCTTCATGTGACTAACGGAACAGAAGGCTCTTCTGGGTCCTCTAATGGGGGCACTAAAGCCACTCTTGAGGATGCTGCCCCCCGACCAAGCACCCAGAGGCTGCAGCCCCTAATGTAATCACCTTTAGGGTAGACTTCAACACATGAATGGGGGGGTACAAACCAGGCAGGCACGTCCACAGTGAAGGTTAATGAAGCACCTATAGGACTGTGTGAACAATCTGAACTCAGACACAACACTGATGAAACATCACCATGTTTCTGGGGTCTTACAGGTGACCCTTTCCCATACTCTCAGAAACCTGAGTCCTACATGACGTGCGCTTGTGCCTGGCCACTGATTGTTCTGGGAACAAAGAACGGAGTGGCTGAGCCACACACCTGCACTGTCTGAACCCCCGCTGCTGCCTGCAGGTGCCCCGCTGGGTGCGTGCGAGGAATCCAGGACATTTTCATGACCACAGATGTTAGCTCATGACTTAGCCTAATCATGACCGCGTCACTCCACAAGTCAATGAACAAAGGAACTCTCATTTTCCTCTTTTTCAAAATAGTTTTGATGTCTTTCACCCCTCATTTCCAAATAGGAGCCACATCATTATTTTGAAGGAATTTCCTTAAATTATAGAGGGATGATGAGGAAATGTCCCTCTATGAGCTTTGGGTAGCTGCAACATTCGCTTGAATTCTTGAGAGGAGAAGAAATAATAACAGAAGTAGCAGAAATCTCTGCGGATTCGCTTCTGCACTGCGGGCACACATTTGCATTCCTTTGTGTCCTAATAGCAGCGAGCGGTTGGCCTGGGTGACTTCAAGCTCATAGCACTATCGCGTAGGGCCTCCGCACGCCCAGATGGCAGTGCACACCTCAATGAGCTGGTCAGCATCTACTTTTAGTAAATCCAAAAATTAGAAGCAGAAAAGCATATTTCTGGATACTATTTCTTCTCTTCAAATTAATATACCCTGACAGGAATCATGGAAACTGGAAAAAAGCCAACGTCCGTATAGTTTTCTAGTTTTTGGACAATGGCACACAAATATGATGCCCAAACAAAATCCTTCTAGTGATTTTGAATACTAGAGTAATAATATGAAAAGCAAATGTTCATTAGCAGTCAACCTAAGAATCAAGTCAAGTCCATCATCGAAATATCAAGGAGACAAAAAGAAATCCGGCATAGCAGCTTAAAATGTCTACGAAGCTCCGGAAGTGTTCCTGTAGACTTCCTAGTCTTATTTCATGTCTCTGCATGTAAAAGGCCAGGAAATCCAGCTGGGCAAGATTCTCAGCTTTGAATGAGATACAGGATCTAAATGCAGGGTGCTGTGGCTATCAGGAGAAAATTTAATGTTGAGAACTTAGGTTGTTTTACTGAGAGCAAGGAAACAATCAGATATGTTCCTCAAAAAGAGTAAATCTCTGTTCTGTCGGCAAATGTGGAAAGAAATGTTTTTAAACAGAGGTACACTGTGCAGTCACGTGACCTATCTGCCCCTGTATTCAACAGAACCACTGTGCAGATGCTCGGGCCAGGGAGCAATGCGTGGAAAGTGAAACTTCAACAGAGATGTGGAAGACATAAAAGATACAAAACAGATACAGTGGTGTTAACACAGCAGTAACTGAACTGAAACTTTTACTGAATAAATCTGATGGCAGACTAGATGCAATGGAAGGAGGACAAAACAGCATGAACACACGTAACTGGAAATTATTTTCTCAGAAACAGAACAAAAGGGGCTGGCGAGATAGCTCAGCTGTCTAAAGCGCCTACTTAGGCAAGCGCAGGCACCACATGCCATACCAGCTCCACCCCAAGGGTGTGCTGAGCCAGCCACAGAGTCCGGGTGTAGTGGCGCACATCCGTAATCCCAGCGCTGGGGAGGCTGAAAGCAGGAGGATCACCATGAGTCTGAGTGTGTAGTGAGACCCTGCAACAACCAAAGGCATTAAAAAAAAAAAGAAAGAAACAGAATAAAAGAGTAAAGAAAGAAGTATTCAATGTTAATGTGTATGATGAACTTTCAGAAGAATAGAGAAGGGACAGGAGAGTACATCCAAAAAATTAGTTGCTGGAAACTTCTAGATCTGGGGAAGGAAAAGTGCAATCAGATCCAGACAGGATCCCAAAAAAGCAAAACTCAAAGAAATTCACACCAGGACATGCTTTAAACTAATTCTCGAATGTCAAAGATGAAGAGGGAAATTTGAAAACAGCAAGGGAAAAGGGATTGTTACTCGGTCCTCTCGTAACTGCACCAGAAGTGGACTTGTTATCAGAGGGCCTGCGGTGGGAGGATCTTCTCAAAGCTCTGCAACGGGCTTGCTAACCTCCTTCACAGGTGCTCAGTGAAGGAAGAAGAGATCCAGGATTCAACCTACATAGATCACGTGCTTAATTCAAAAAACACAATTTGTTTTTCAAAATGACACCTTCAGACCAAGTGCACTGAAAAATGCCTGTACTCTCAGCTACTTGAGAGGGCAAGAAAGGAGAATCACAAGTTCAAATCCAACGTAGGTGGCTTTGTGAGCCCTGCCTCAAAATAAAAATCAAAAGAGTTGGGGGGGATGTGTATAGGTCGGTGACAGAGCACTTGCCGAGGATGCTGGGGCCCTGGAAGCAGAGGGGAGGAAAGGGAGGGTGACACAGTGAGAGTGCACAAAAGAGAGAAAGAAGAGAAGACCAATGGAAACCCTTTCCAAGTAGACTGTCCTGCAGAAGGGGCAGGTGCCGCAGTCATCAGCGGCCACTGCCACCACCTCCAGCTGGGATGGCTGAGTCCCAAGAACGTCAGCTAGGCCTGGGCACATGTACTGACATTCTTTGATGTGAATAATCTGCTCAAGGAACAGAGGTTTTTCATAGACCGGATATTCCAGGGAAGCAGTGACTGGCACATGACCAACAAGGTCCGCGCTCTTCTGAAATGTTCTGGAGGAAGTAAGTCAATGTGCTGCTGAGCATAGTGCAGTGCAGGAGTCACAGGCTCTGAGCTGAGGGCTGGGCACCCCCGGGGGAGGTAACCTGGGAGACCGGAAGACCTGAGGTGAATAGAGGCGGGACTTTCAGGCAAAGGTCTGAGGAGAACCCCTTATGAGGAGAACATTCTGGATTGTTCCAAAGCTCCCTCACATCAATTTATTGATCTGTGATACATGTCAAGCAGGCTCTAGCGTCATCATTTCAGACAAAACCCCAGGGAGGGAAGGACAAACCACTGCACAGTTTTCTCAGAGAGACCACACTGTATCACACAGAACCAAGTTCCTCTAAAGCAATGTGCCTCGGATCCCCAAAGAACACCCTGGGTCTCCCTTGGGAAAAAGACTTACAGCTGCCAAACTTCAGAGGGCAGGCGTGGGCGTCCATTGGGAAGTCTTCAAGTTGCATGGGGCACTCAGCAGAGATGGTCAAGCTGAAAAACAGGAGATCTGCAAATGACTCACAGGCGGGCTGGCCAGAACAGCCATCTGGTCCCAGAAAGCCACACAAACACTTTCATCAACTACAGTTTACAACATTTCTTAAAGCACTTGGGCTAAGTTCCATCAAGCTTGTGTTGTAGATGACTATCATTCAGATACGAGACTAGAGATGTTGGATCTGCTCAGGAGATCTGTGGTCTGGGGTGTGTGTGTGCCTGGCCATACCTTGCTGCTTGCAAAACTGTTTAAGGTGCCATTAAATCTCTTTCTTCTTCGTTTCCTGTCTCTTATCCCCACCTAGAAAGGCTGAAAAGGCCAAAAAGATATGCAGGTCCTAATGCAGCTTATAAGCTCGACAAAGGTAAACGCACAAACGTTTTTCAGAGTCCGGCTGCATGCACTGGGGAACGGCTGGCACGAGACTGCGGCCTGAGTCTGCCTCACAGTGGCCCGTGTGTGGCCCAAACTTTATTTTTTAATTCAAAAAACAGTAGCACCCTCGCCCTTACCCATCACGTCATTGCCAGGCATGACACTGACGGTAGCATGCACTGTGCCTCCCCTCACTAGCTCACATAGTCATAGTGGTGAGATGACACCTGCTGCTGTGACTAGCCCAGGTTGTGAAGCAGGAAAGCTAGGCTCGGAGAGGACAGTCAGGAATCAGGCCCATAGTGCATGGAGCCATGCATAGGGCCCATGGCAGGCCCGTGGCCACAGAGGGTCCCAAAGGCCTGGCTACTTGGCACCCGGCACTGGGCTGTCCACTGCAGGGCACTGGTGCCTTTGCTGCTGTCATGGGCTACAGGCCTGGGGTGTTGGCCTGAAAGGCTTGTGGGCTAGCAGCTCACTTCCCAGTGTGGCCAGTGGAACTGCTAGGAGAACTAAGATCCGCCCGAGCAGAAGACACCTACTGGACCTGTGGCAGGACCTTCCCCAGGGGACTGTGGCCAGGCCCTCCCGAAGGAATGCAGCAGAGGAGGAGTCTTCCCAGAATCAAACCAAACGACTGGGCTCCATTAGTTCCCACACACGCACTATGCAGTTCTAGCACTGCTCTATAATGCAGATTTCACCAAATCAGGCTGTAAAATTTATGGGAGACAAAGACCCAGAAATTGTGTAACAGGCACAGCCATGCCCTGCTCAGGTTCAGCCTTTGGGGCGGCAGCGCCCTGAGCCTCTGGCAGCGCACACAAATACTACTTCCTGGAAAAATCCTGGGCGCCCTGCTGCTTTGGCCAGAATCCTGCTACAGCTCTTGGGAGTTGGCTCGGGATCTGGAGGGTCAGAGACGATGCATTCCACCTCTGCCGTTAGGACCTTGAACCTCAGAGCCGCAGAAGATACAAACTCTCCTGGTGCCAGTGGGCTGTTCAATCCACAGGGGCAGGGCGCTCCCAGGACACAGAGCAGAACCCAGTGGGGCTCAGGAGCTAGCTTGGGGAGCACCGCCTGTCAGACTCGTAAGAGGTAGGGTTTGTCCTGGTTATCTGCCCCTCAGAGGCAGAAGGGGACTCTGGTCACTGCCCACAGTCAGCATGGCCTGAGGAAGGGTCACTGGAACCAAAACCACCACCTAAAGCGCTGGCCCTGGGAGCTGGCTTCTGGGCTGCAGGCTGGCGTTGTGGTGGGACTACACATGTCTGAGGCAGGCGACAGAAAGGTTTGACCCAATGAAAAGGTCCCAAAGAGGCAGAGAGGACTGAAATGGCTGGACAACTCTGTGCAGGAGCCAGGGCAATAGCAGTCACTCTGTCCCTGACCCAGGACAGTCTGGGAGAAATGGGCAACCTGAGGGGAGGTTGAGACAATTTCTGATAAAATCAAAACTAACCAAAGACAAAATATACTGACATAGGAGATGGAGCTCTGGACAAACAGGATGGAAAACAAATACGCCACCCAATCAGGACAGATTAGGGATGTAAGAGGCTCTGGGAGCAAGATGCCCCACTAGTCCTCTGGGACTGATGTTAAGGATTTAAAGTGATGACTCACAGATGAAGAGCAAAAGGACTGAATGACGAAACATGACTATTTCACTCCGCCATGAACACATTCTCACTCCACATGTTTTCTGGCCAAAATGTGGATCCAGTGAAGACTGTGTTCATCAACAGTTGAGTGAATTTGTTAATGATAAAGATCATGGTCTCAAAAGGAAATAAATTATGTCCTGTGTTGGCAACAAGAATCAACTGCCCTTTTCCCCAACAAGCTCAAAGGGTTCACAGAAACCAAAGGCATCATTCATGGGCCCCTCCTCCACATGGGGCCCTTGGGAGCCCACACCCCAGGAGTTGGCAGCTCTGCACAACAGGGGCTGGGGCCAGCTGTGGAGGACCTGGTCCCTGTGCAGCAGCTGCAGCTGCACAAGGGGCAACAGCTCAGAAGGTGCCAAAAAGTTGTCTGGAGTCTTCTGTGTACCCAAAGACTAAAGAGGGAGCTCAATTCCTCTTTCCCTTGAGGGAAGTTCCTTTGGGTGAGGACAGGAAAAATCAGGTTACAAACCTCAGCTAATTGCTAAGTTGACCTTTGGCTTTCCGTTTAAATTGGTATTTTTGTTGAATTAATATACCTAAACATTTCTTGGGGATTATAATTTTTTTAAGCTATAATCACAGGGTTAACTTGCACTTCTCTCTGCTTTCTGCTGCTGCTAAGAACATGAGGGCAAGACTACATGGAAGCCTACTGGTGGCCAGTCAAGCTTAGAGTTGTAACAATCGAAGGCCAAGAGAGAAAAGAAGAAATCACAACAGCTAGGGGCACAGTGTGATGCTCAGAAAAAATACAGTTTCTTCCAGCAAAAGGAGAATACTGCCACGAAGAGGGCCTGACTCACCTGATCTGAGCTTCTGAGGGGAGGTGGGCCGTTGGCTCAACCCCTGGAATGCCAGTGCCATGCCAGGTCCAGCAGTTCCTCGGGACCCCAGCTTCTGTAGAATTTGGACACCCCTAGCTTCTCGGTTTTGGAGAAAGTCCCTCCTGAAGTGGGGAGAATGGGAGCCTCCAGGATGGGAACAGGTACAACCAAGAACTTGCAAAGCACGCAAACAGGCCTGCAGCAAGCACCCACAGGACTTCTAGACATGCGCAGCCCGTCCCCTGTAGGGCCACAGGACGCCAACATAGCATGGGGGGTCTTAAGCCAGATGCTGGGGTCATGCCATCTGGCTGTGGCATACTTCCCCAAACAACTCGACTGTCACCCAGGGCTGGTCACCTGTTCGCAAGTGCTTGCAGCTAGGGCGCCCTGGGTATCAGAAGCTGACAAAATGACCACAGCGGAATAGGATCCTAACTACTCATGACATGACCATCCTGGGTTTAGGGTACAGCATGGAAGTGACTTCCTAGGTGGATGATGGCCATGTGACAGCAGCAGGTTACCGTCTCCCGGGCAGCACTCAGATTCACCACAACAGGGTAAAGCCAGTGTCGCAGAACTGCACGTGTGTCCCCAGCCCACGGGCACTGTGCAAGCTGGGTGCAGAGGAAGCCATCTCAATCCCAGGGATGCAACCCAGAGACAGCAGCCTTGTTCCTGTCACTCCAGAGGCTGACTTGGGTACTCACGGCACCAGCTGGCGACGCCAACTGCCTGCCTTTTGTGGCTGGCTTGTCTACTGAGCACTGCCAATTGTCCCTAACTGTACTTGGAACTCAAGCCCTGATTTTTACTGTAACCTTTCCTGAGACCTCCCGGCTGACTGAAAAAGTAGCCACAGGCGCCTGCTGGCCCTTGTCTTTCTCTAGGAGTAGGGCATCTTGCTGGTATTGGTTATTTTTCCCGGGGGCCCACTGTAGGCCTGAGCTCTCCATCATGCAGCCCATGTATTCGCATAGCCAGGTCAAGCCAGAGAGGAACCCGGACTTTGCGACTTTGGCTTCTCACACCAAGGAAAGGCCCAAGGATCCTCACACAGCACATGCCAAGCTATTCGACTGCCAAATGAGAGTCAGTACAATTGCTTTGAGCCCCCAGCACTCCCCCAGCAAGGGCTGGTCAGACGTCTGATCCTATTGTGAAGGAGGGGTCTTGGTTGGCGTGACTCAAATTACTAACCCAACACGACAGTGTCCGTTCAATTCAGCGCGTGTGTGGTGGCAGGTATCAGCCCTAGGCATGTGTCATGTGACGACACGGGCACTGGCTGTAGAGGGTCCCTGGACACCAGCTATACCATGTGCAGGCCCAGATTTGAAGAAAAAAAACAAAAAACAAAAAACACCGGCCCAACAGTGAGTATGTGTGTGAGGAAAACAGTTTGCGTAGCTGTGTTCCTGAAGTTTCAGGGCCCAGTCTGGAGCTGCTTAATAGGCTATCTGGAACAAAACGGTACAGCAGCCCTCCGCCAGAAGGGGGCTGCCACACTCGACTGTCAGTCACAGGCCTGTAATCCAGGACATTTCAGCATCATTAATCCCGGAGATTCCAGAGAGCAATGGGGCATCTGAGTTGGCACCTGGGTCCATGGAGAGGGGAAGACCCAGGGACTGTGTTATTTTTAAAGAAAGTCACCATTGCCTATTGAACACGTCCCCCCTGATCTTACATTCTTTTTATGAAGAAATAAAAGGTAGTGTTCGTTCCATCTGAGTCACAACCAGAGACTTGTTCCCAGCCTCTAAAGACCTTGTCCTGCTATGTGTGTGGGGAGCCACCAGGGGGCGCGATGATCACGGCGAGCTAGAAAATAAGACTGCCAGGAATCCTACGTGGAACAGAGTACCGCAACCCCAGCTCTGGCATTTGGCTTCTCAAGACCGCGGTCACTGGAAAGCACTACCTTGGCCTGTGAGGAAAAGCTTCACCGTCCTTCTGGGGAGTGTAGGCTGCCCAGGCAAAGGTTCTATAACTTAGCCACGAAGGAAATCTAGCGGTGTGGGTCTCTAGATTATCTTGATCCAGTCCCCATCCCTTGTGTAACTTTGCCTCTTTGAGAAACTTGGGACAGTCTTGGCACAGCCACTGGACGATGGCTCCAAGTGGCGCTACACTGGAGACATGGAAGAACCGCCTGCAGCGTCCCCTCAGCTGGTCAGGTCACGTGTGTTAGGAACAATCTGTCTACCTCGCTTCCTTCTCTCACTGGCCAGAGGAGAACATCTGGAAGTTCAGCTGGATGGGGACAGAGAGACCCAAGGGCAACGACATGCCCTATAAATTGGGGAGTGGAGAGATGATAAAGGCCTCCCAAGAGGATAAGCCAACAGGTGGCCCCTCCACCTGGGCAGAAGATAGGTCCTGGGGCTACCTTACCCCCACTTACACACAAAACCGCATCATCAGACAAGTAGTTGTGGGAATTCTACCCAGTGAAACCGCCAAAGCTCTTAATTTACTTTAATTTAGCAAACCAAAATATCTAATGCTATGAAAATCAGCTGTCCTTAGCTTACTTCCTTGCCTTTAAGGACGGAGTCTGCGAAAAGTTTAACCCCAGCAAGTACTGCCTACAGGTAAGTGAGAAAAGAAAAGTTACAGTGCAGACCAGAGATCTGAGGAGAAAATCAGCTCTGGTCTGGGTCCAGGCCTGGGCAGGCTGCGACCCCAGGGAACTGTTTGGAGCACAGGTTCCTACTTTCAAGGGGTTCACAACCCTGGCAACTGTTGTGCTCCTCGTTTGGGGAGTCTAACCCTACTCTGTCTAGCTCCTCTTGCTGTACCGCCTGTCTCTGGCCTCACTGAGGCATTGGCTGAAAGAAAAGTGGCCGCAGATGTGGTGCCACGGAAGTAGACACGTTTAGATCAAGAGAACGCCCTTGGACTGGTCTGAGCATCAGGGCAGATGTGGCTGGGCCCCTTCCAAAGGACAGGGAACATTAGGAAACCTTCTCAGAGCCAAAAACGACAGCACGGCTCAGTTAGTTCCTATACACGTGTGTGTAGTTTTAGCACTGCTCTGTAACACGGATGGAATCAAATGAGGCTAAAGTATGACAGTATGTTACCATTTATGGGAAACGACGACCAAAAATTGTGTTACAGGTACAGCCCTGCCATGCTCAGGGTTCAGCCTTTGGGGCAGGGACCCACTAAGCCCCATGCAGGGCAAACAGACACTGCCTCCTGGAAAAATCCTCGCTGTTCCCCTTTTCTCTGCCGAGTCCTGCTACAGACCTAGTTCACTTAGCTCCACTAAGTTCCACTGAGATATTTAGCTCTATGAGGGAAACGAGGTTGGCTACACAAAAGCAAGCCTGGCCCGGCTCCATCTGGTTCCCCACCTCACATGTGACCTCCTCACACCACAACCTTGAGCCCCTGGGAAACAGTCAGGAGACATCGCCTGGGCTGCATAGGCAGGGCTGCCTGGGATCTCGTCACCGACACAAGCGCCTTTGCTGCTCTACAGGCGTGCCACCAGTGAGGCCAGCTTCTCATTTTACAGTCTGAGTCCCTTCTCTGATTGTTGGGACCAAATCCCTGGCACCGGCACCTTGAAGGGGCCGAGGTGGACTCTGGCTCATGGCCGAGATGCTT
>NDGM011069338.1:0-10372 GCA_002564305.1 Octomys mimax
TACAACCTAGGCTGTTGAGCTTAACCTCACTATCTGTCTGAATATCAAACATCTTAGGCATGACATGGAATAAGTATTTTTCATCATTTTTTTGGAGGCCAGAAGATGCCTTTAGGGCATCTCTGGTTTGCCTTAAGTATCGGGATTCAAACCACAGCATCTTGAGCTTGAGTGCTTTGTTTAATCAGGCACTGAAACAACTGAGCTAATGGGCAGGCTTCCGTATTTTTCATCATTTTTAAAAATGCATTTAATACAGGATCTACAGAGTCTCGCTATGTAGATTGAACTCTTTGTGATTCTCCTGCTTCCAGCCTCCCGAACTCTGGGAGTACAGGCGCACGCCACCATACCCAGTCTCAATCGCCATCTCACCCTGGGGGCGGGGGCGGCACTGCATGCCATGGATCAAATCCCGGTGCCTGTGCCTTCCTAAGCAGGTACTTTAGTCCCCTGAGCTATCTGCCCAGTCCTCTAGCACCATTATTTTGAAAGTAGTGTTTAAAGAATTTGATGTTACACTCTAATTTGCATATTGACCATAATATTCACTAGTTGTAGAAACTTGTATACATTCCCTAATATTTCTAACCCTCAGATTTCTCATCTATAAATTTAAATAAAATTATTTAATAAGAAGTTGGTAAAGTATATAAACTAACATAACAGTAATGATTTTAATATTGAATATTAATTATGAAAATGTAGTTATAAGTTGCAGTCTAGGTTGAATCATTGGAGCTTTTTTATTGAAATAACATCACCACTAGTAGTCAGAATTTGAAGTAAATCTAAATACACCTGTGTTACAAAACTACTAATGGAAAATGGAGCAGTGTCTCAGGGGTAGAGTGAATTCTTAGCATTCATGGGTTTGATACACAGCACCTAAAAACACAAATCATGTCTGCATCTTGCACTATGAATAACCACTATGAAGACAACAATATACAATGTATTAATTTTCTTTTTTCTTTTTTGTGGAACTGGGGATGGAACTCAAACCCTTGCACTTGCCAGGCAAGTGCTTATTCTACTGAGCCATTTCCGTGGCCCCTGTATTAATTATTGAAACTGCCGTACTAATCGGTTTTGAAACTGTCTTATTGCTATTTGTTTCTCAATAACATTAATTTAAAAAAGAACAAAAACAAAGCAACATAAAACAATAAAAATGGCACAGAACTTCAAAACAAGAATAGAAAATTAACAATGGTTGTTATATTACATATTGTTATCAAATTTGTTGCTCAGATTACCAGATGTAGGCATTCAAGATTGATTAAACAATTAAATATTAACATTTCCTTTCAATAAGCCTTTATTTTTTCTTGTCAGAAAAAGTAATGTTCCTATCTCTGACCATATCATTTAAGCTCTAAAAGAAGAGAAACAGGTGATTAAGCCTGGAAACGTGTGGATTCCACAGCGGTCCTCCCCGCCTGTTTTGCAGTACAGTGAGGACTCCTCCAAGGAGGAGGAAAGAGGAGAAGTGCTAATGTGAGTTCTCCAGAGGGGAATACGATCCTTACAGATGCTACCACATCCTGTGTGGGCATTTTGCGGCTCCTAGTTAATGTTTATTCATAATAAGAATAGCATCAGTACTGCTTCACATTTATTGAGCATATAGTACATGGAAAGATGTTTGCCTTTTCCCTTTAACAAAGGAACCGAAACAAGCCTCAAAACCTCACATCAGAGAAAGTATGTGAAAATCTAGAATATGATTCTAGGTACTGTTAAGTGTGTGTATTCTTAATTTTTCCAGAATGTTTTTCTTTCTATAAGAAATTGAAAATATTTAAAATGTAGTGCATAGATAAGTGAATACTTTGTATGAACTGGCTTGGGTAGTGATGCATTAGTAATGCATTGGGTCTTTATATGGCCCTCAAAGGTTCCTGTGTTCATGAGTTGAACCCCAGTTGATAGCATCATTGGGAAGTTGTAGAAGCTTAAGGAGGAGGATCTCATAGAAGGAAGTTAGGTCCCTGAGAGGCTAGTCCTTAAAAGAGATATTGGAATTCTGGACTCTTTTTTTGTCTCTGTCTCTGTCTCCCTCTTTGTCTCCATCTCCATCTGCCTCTGCCATTCTCTTCTCTGTCTGTCTCCCTGTCTCTGTCTCTCTGTCTCTGTCTCTGTCTCTCTGTCTCTCCTCTTCTCTTCTCCTCCTTCTTCCTCTCTCTCTCTCTCTCTCTCTCTCTCTCTCTCTCTCTCCCCTCCCTTCCCAAGTACCATGAGGTGAACAGATTTTATTTTACCACACACTTCCTACTACAATCTTTGGCCTCACCACAGACCAGAAAAAAGGGAACACATGACCATGAAATGAAGGCTTTTAAATTGTGAGCCAAAATATGTATTTCTTCCATTTAAGTTGTTTATCTCATGTGTCTTGTCACAATGATAGAAAGCTAACATGGAAAATTGGTAATGGAAGGGAAGGTCATTGCTGTGGTTATATTTTGTGATGTAATTCAGAGCCCTTTGGAACTGGCTTACAGAAAGAACTTGGAAAAATTTATAGCAGCTGATTTAAAACAAGACCTAGATTTGTATAAGCAGAGACTAATGGACTATTCTGTGGGAATTTAAAAGATTTTCCAGAAAATTATATGGTCGGTAAAGACTGTGCTGATGCTGTTTTGAATGGAAGTGGGAACTCCCTTGGAAACTGGACTAGAAGCCGCTGAGGTCCCATTTTGACAAATAACTCATCTACATTTTGTCCATGCCTGAGACTTACAAACAAGGTTTTAATAATTTGCAGTTACAAGCAAGAAGGGTAGGACTGTTAACAGAGATTAGTTTTGTTTAAAAAAAAAAGGCAAATACATTACGTCCCATAGGCCACAGGAAGGATGGCTTAATGGAATCTCAGGCATTAGCAAGACTCCACAAGCTGCAGGCTCAACAATATAAAAAGGATAAACTTATTTTAAAGAGTTTCAATTTATAATAATGGCCACAGTGGCCTTCTCACAAAGAGACACGTAAGGAATTGTTCACCATAGATTTATTCCCCTTGAAGATCTTTGGAGGCCACAGCAGCTGTTGTATGCGTGGTCCTGGCCACTGCTTGAACCAGTGGTAGACTTGATATAATCTATGTGATGCTGTTTTTTCTTAAGCCTGCAGAACACAAAAGTTACAGGGTCATGGAAACAGCCTCTGAGATTTCCAAGAAGAGTTTAGGGGCTGTGTAGCGTATAGAAGGATCAGAATCCTTGCAAGCAGGTCCTGGCAGGGTAGTAGATGCAGTTGTAAAAATAAAACTGGAAGGAAATTAGAGAGGTCGGATACATAAAATGCCTGCTAAAGGAAGCTGCAGCCAGGGAGAAAGGCCAGGGCTAGACAGGCCCATGGTGCCTACATCCAACACGGCCATAAAAGCAGTGCGACGCATGCCTCTTCAAGCTCACGTTATGCCACTGTGTGCCACAGATATTGCCCATGGAGATAAAGACAGAGTTTTCTCTTCTGGATTCAGACCTTGCTTTGATTCTATCCCTTCCATACCCATATTCCTTTGTGTCAGAATGTGAGTGTTTACCTGTGACTATCCCTCAACTGTCTGTTGGAAGTATACTTTTTCGGAGGGGGAGGGTACCAGGAATGGAACTCATGGCCTTGCACCTTGCCCTTTCCAGGCAGGTGCTCTGCTAATGAGCAACATCCACGGTGCTTTGTTATTTTAGTAGGAGATTGCCTTGAGTCTCAGAGGAAACTTTGGACTTGCACGTTTGAACAATACTAGTATTGTTGAGAGTATACGAGCTCCTTGGAGACGGACTGGGTGCATTTTTCAATTATGAAATAGATATGAGTTTTTGTGGGTGGGAGCAGCATTTTATAATTGCGATTATAGATGCCCCCTCTTGGTTAGCATTCTGTTTTTTAGAGAAGATATTTAGCATACTAACTTCAAGAGGAAGAGTTTAGTATAGCTCGCAGCTTCTGAGGAATGTGAAGACAAAGAATGATGATGTGGCATAGCTCAGGACAGGACAGAAAAGTAAATGAAATCAAGAAAAAGAAATTGTAAGGAGTTGGAATAGACACTTGAAAACAATTACCGGACATAGTAAGAAAATTAAAAGTATGCAGTAAACATAATTCCTAATAAAATTTAGAGTCTTAGATAAAATAAGTGACAGAAGTGGATGCTTTTAGCTTTATGTGGACCAGTTTGTGCCCTTTCACTCTTACACAGTGATCTCTTTCAGTTTCAAGTTCATATTTTTGTAAGTAGCATATAATTCGGCCTTTATTTTTGTCTCATCTGAAAATATCTGACCTTTTTCATTACAAATCTTGCATGATTGAATTTGAAAAATTTTTATTAGCAGGTTTAAGTCCATCATTTCCTTTTCCGATTGCTGTGTTGTTGTTCCCTTTATGCCTTTGTCCTGCCTTCTTTTAGACAATATTTTTTTCTTTTTTGTGATCAAAATTTCTCTCAGTTGTTGCCTTAACAATAATAATTGTTTCACTTTTGAAATTTTATTTTAATTGACAAGCTTTTATTGTGTGTATTTATAGAATACAGTGCAATGTCATGGTGCAAGAATAGCATATGAGGCAATTTCATGAGGTTAATGGACAATGCATCCTCTCACATACTTACTGTTACTTCTTGGTGAAAACACTTAAAGTCACTCTCTCAGGAATATAAAACACACAGTATGTTGCCTTTCAGTACAGTGACCATGCTGTGCTGATGATCCAAGAATTTATTCCTCCCCATTGAAACTGTGCAACTTTCAGCTAATGTCTTTTTCCCTCCCGTGGCAAGGAATTTCCAGCCTGAGCTCTTGATTCTCACCATCCTGCTCTCTGTTTCTAGGATGTCAGGTTTTTGATCCCTAAATAAATGAGATCACATGGTGTTCGTCTTTCTGTGCTTTGACTGTTTCCCTTAGCATGGTGCACTGGGTTCGTGCACACCATGACACAGGGCCAAATTCACTTGTTTCTTAGAGGCTGGATGTTGCTCCCTTGTATGTATGCATTATTGTTCACTTATCAATTTTCATTGCCCATTTATCAGCTGATGTACACATAGATTCTTTTCCCATCTTGGTTGTTGAAATGAATACAAGAGAGTAGATATTCTCAAGTTGTCTGGAAATGTGTCCAATAATGTGATCTCTGAATTATTAGGCAAATTTATCCTTCATGGTTTTTAAGAACCTGCATATCGATTTATTAAATGACTATACCAATTTCATTACCAACAGTTATTGTTTTCTTTGCATATATTGGTTTCCGGTTTATTGCATATATTGATTTCCAGTTTCATCTGTGTTGTTACAGATGAGAGGATTTCA
Organism: Octomys mimax; assembly: GCA_002564305.1. Classification (NCBI taxonomy): domain Eukaryota; kingdom Metazoa; phylum Chordata; class Mammalia; order Rodentia; family Octodontidae; genus Octomys; species Octomys mimax. The sequence goes on from NDGM011069338.1 coordinate 5,334, forward strand.
TTCTCTTTAAGGCCAAATGGTATTATATTATGCAGTTGTGCCACATTTTCTTTCTTCATTCATCAATTAATGAGCAGTCAGGTTATTGGTATTTCTCAGCTGTTATAAAAAGTGGAGAAATAAGGCCAGGGAGATAGCTCAGTGTTCTAAGCACCTGCCTGGCAAGTGCAAGGACCCTGTTTCCTGGTTTGATCCCCGGTACTGCCTACAGGGCAGGCCCCACCCTGGGCATGCTTTGCTGACCACTAAAACCAGGCCTGGTGGCACATGCCTGTCATTCCAGCACTGGGAAGACTGAGGCAGGAGGATCACTCTGAGTCCAAGCTGTGTAGTGAGATCCTGTACCAAATAAATAAATCTTACCAAAAAAATAAATAAATAAATAAAAGTGAAGCAATAAACATGAGCGTGAAGATGCTGATTCCATGTACTGACTTCACTTTTTTGGATATGTACCCTGTTGTGAGGTTGCTGTGTCACGTGGTAGTGGTATTTTTAAGTTTTCAAGGAGCCTCCATATGGCTTTCCATAATGGCGGTGCTAGTTTGCGTCCCACCAACAGCATCCAGTGATTTGCTTTCTTCACCTCCTTCCCAGTACTCACCTTTGTGATGACAGCCATCCCTACAGGAACGAGGTAGCGTGGCTCTGGTCTGCGTTTCCCTGGCGGTGAGTGGCATTCAGTATTGCTTCAGATGGGTTGAGCATTTGCTTTATTTCTCTGGAGAAACATGTACTCATGCCCTTCACCCATTTTTAATGGGGCTTCTGTATCTTTGTTGTTGCTACTGCTGAGCCTTTGTCTGAGCAGTCACCCTGGATGTGACCCTAAATCTCAAGCAATGCTAGCAGAAGGAGACAAATGTGATTGAACTAATACCAAAAGCATCTTCATAGCAGAGGAAATAATTATTAGCATGAAGAGATAATAGAAACAAATTCCCACTTGTTTATTAAAGGAAAAAGTTAATGCTCACAATTTTTATTTTGATCAATTTTACATGGTTAGATCCGGTAATCTGAGCAACTACTTTGAAGACGATGATAGGTAATATAACCACTATTGAATTCCTACCATCTTGTTGTTTGACATTCTGCATCATTTCTAATTTTCTTTATTATTTTTATTCTCTTTTTAAAAAAATCAAATCAAATACTCCCAAATCTTACATCTGTTAAGGATTTAATACCCAAAATGTATAATGATTCAAGTCATTCTTTATATTTGTGTTACCTTGTAGTTTCTAGTACATATCTTTAATTTATAGTAGGCTGCTTTCACCTGGGACTGTACTGCTTCATCCATAAGAGAGTTAAATAACTTGTCTCTGTTCTCTGCATCACTTTTGTGCTGTTCTGTCACCAGCTTAGCTCTTTGTTGCTGTGAAAAGTACCTGAGATAAACAACTTAAAGTGGGAAGTTGTTCGGTTTTGTGGCTTGAGAGCCGTCTGCGCCTGAGGTGAAGCAGAACCTCATGGCGAAGTGGCACGGCAGAGTCTCACCGGGCTTGTCTCTCTTACTCCTTCGAGCTGGAAATCTGCTTTTTCCTCCAAATACAATAGTTAGGAAAATGGATACACCATGAGACTATGCTCGTAAGTGAAATAAATCGGATACATGTGTTTAAATATTGCACTGTTTCTCTGATATTAGAAACAAAAAGTGTAAATAACGATTAAAATGTGTAATAGATATAGGAAATGGAAACAAAATGATGATGAAATGACAAGGGAAACAGCAGAAGGGGGGCATAAAGCAAGCAAGCAAGGAAGGAAGGAAGGAAGGAAGGAAGGAAGGAAATGACAAGATGAATAGAAGGAAAAAACAGAAACAAAACTTTTGTAAATAAAGAAGGGAAGAGGGGTTGAGTGGAGAGGAGAGAAACGGGAAAAAAAGAAGCTGCAAAATATTTTGTGTGCAGGTACAAATTCCCTAGGAAGAATGCCATCAGTACATATATCCAAAATATACCAATAATATTTAAAAAGAATGGCAGGGAAGGGCTATGCAGTTCCTCCTGTCCAGGAGAAAAGGAAGGGGAGCGAGATGGGGTGGAGCAGGGACAAAAATGCAGTACCTGTGAGTATAACCCTATAAACTAGTGCTGTAGGTCTGTTTTCCTCTTAAGTTTCCAACAGCTGCAAATAATATAATAAAATTATAAATCCATCGATGGATTTACAATTAGCATTGTGATCCTTAGGCCCCCATCCCTTTAAAAGACCCACATTGAACATTGCTTATTTTGAAGTAAACCTTCGATGATAGAGACTTTTAGGGGTTCTGTTAGACAAACATGTATTTATCCATGCACTTGACTATTTCTGCTTTTTAAATTCCTTCTTGTCTATTCCTGCTTCCATTTGTATGCATTTCTTTTTTACTGAAAGATTTCCTTTAGTGGTTATTCCATCTAAATTTAGAACAATTTTATCACCACAAAACTAAACATACAAGCTGTCACATCCCCCGTAGGCCTATGCCCTACCGACCCAGGCAAGCACTAATTCACTCTCTTCTACACATTTTCACATTCTGCATATTTTATGCAAGTACAATACTATATGCTGTATATTTATATCTACTTCTTTAAATTAGCATAGTGTTTTAAAGGTTCATCCATGTCATATCATAAACTAGTACTTCTGGGCCAGCCAAATAGCTCAGTGGATTAAAGCACCTGTAAGCAGGTGCAGGGGCTGGGGGTTCGATCCCTGGGCCTTCCATGCTGGACCTGCCCCCAGAGTACACTGTGATGGCAATTGAGACTGGGCATGGTGGCGCGCGCCTGTAATCCCAGCCCTTGGGAGGCTGTAAACAGGCAGATCACTGAGTCTGATCTAGTAGTGAGACCCTGAACACCTTGTAGATCCTTCCCTAAAATACAAATAAATAAATAAACTAGTACTTCTATCTTTTCTATGATAGAGTCTCTCTCTATATATCTAAATCTATGTATATATGGATATAAATTTGCTTTTCCATTTCTCTGCTGATACCCTTTGGTTGCTTTGAACTTAGTTATTTTGAATAATGGAGTATAAGTTTTCACTACAAATTTCTGAGTGAACATGCCTTTTCACTTCTCTTTAGAATATTTTGAAAAGTAAAATTGCTGGATTTTCTGGTACAGTGATTCTGTGCAACTCTTTGCAAAACTGTGGGATTGTTTTCCAAAGTGACAGAGCCATTTTAAATTCCCAACAGCAAAGTACAAGTGATACTACTTTGCCACATTCCTATTGATGCGTGGCTATTTTCTGAAATTTTTGCATCTGATTTTATTTATATCCATCCTATAGTTGCAAGGTGGTTCATCCTGGTAGTTTTGGCTTCCACTTCCCTAATAATTAGTGCTGTGGAAGTCTTTTCAGGTGCTTAATGGTCATTCTGTACCCTTAGAGAAGTGTCTCTTTATGTCATTTACATGTGTAAAATTGTGATTATCTTTCCAGCAAGATTCAGTTACTGCATGTTCTGAATAAAATAATCTTATAAAGCAAGAGCCTAAACCATGATTTGCAAGTATTTTCCCATTTCTGAGTTATGTTTTCATTTTCTTGATAGATGCCATTGAAACAAAACTTTTTAAATTTTGATGATACTCAATTTGTCTCTTTTTATTTGATTTTTTCTGAGTTCATATAATATATATGAAAATATTGGATAATACAAGGGCCTGAGTTTATACATTTATGTGTAAAAGGTTTTTTTAGTTGTAGCTAATACATTTCATAGCTTTTACTATTAAGATTTAGAGTTTTTATTTGTTTGGGTTAAATTTTCTATAGTGTGTGATTAGGGGACTAATTTCATGCTTATGCACATGTGCATCCACTCATCCAAGCACCATTGTTAGAAGGACTGCATTTTTGTCTTCATGAGTTTTACTGTTTCATAATTGTATACATAATAATCTTTGCTTTTTATTTTTATGTACTTGGCACAGGGTCTCACTGTGCAGCTTGGACCCTTAGTGATCCTCCTGTTTTCAGCCTCCCCAGCTCTGGGAACACAGGCGTGCACCACCGCACCCAGACTTGGTTGCCAGTGCAGCATGTGTTGCCGGGGATCAAAAATAATCTTTATATATTTTTTGTATTTAGTTTAGGGTCTACAGGGTCTCACTACACAGATCAGACTCACAGTGCTCCTCCTGTTTTCAGCCTCCCAAGCGCTGGGATTACAGGCCCGCACCACCACGCCTGGTCTGAGTCTCCCTCTCAGCATTCCCCAGGGGTGGGGCCAGCATGGCAAGCTGAGGATCAAACCCTGGCCACTGCGCCCAGCCTAAGCAGGTTCTTTAGTCCACTGAGCTAGCAGGCTGGCCTTCAAAACTAATATTTGATTATGTGGTAGGTGTTATATGTTTTACTCCACTGGGTGGTAAACATTTCTGTCCTCTTAAAAATAATACTGGGTAAATTTTCTTATAAGACACAGTTAAGTTACTTGGAAGTAGTTATATTCTTTGCATTTTAATTTCGATATATGTCTGGTGTAATGAAGCAGCAATTAGTCAAGGGTTAATTATTCTGGACTGTCAAAGAGGGACTCTGTGTAGTTTACTTAAAACTCCATGAAATATTAAGGGATTTTTTTCTTTCTTTCTTTCTGACAGTTGGAAACACATACTCTCCTTGGCCCTGTGTGAGTGGTGAATGTCCCCCTGTGGCCCTCTGAGATGGTCTTAGATGTGGTCTCAGGTAACTCCTCGTATGCATGCTGTGGCAAGTGCTCTACGTCCTAGTGGCGAGGACACCCCACAGGCCTTGGGTGTCTCTTGTGTGCCAGTGTTTCTCTCTTTTCCACTCCCTGGCCAGGGAACTCTAATCCTGAAGCCCTCTCAAGGCTCGCCGTTCTGACTCCCCATGTAATTTTTCTCACTTTCTCCTTCCCTTTTTAGTTACTTGTTTTTTTACTTTAATATTTTAACGATGCCCACCTTGAGCTGTGAATTGGTTCAGGATTTATCACCCACACTTAGCATCCCATGTCTTCTGTCTTCTCCACCATAACATGTATCATTCCTTGGGAC
>NDGM011069347.1:4434-16355 GCA_002564305.1 Octomys mimax
TTGTAACTCCAGGTTAGGTTTGCAGCATGACTGACATTGTCTAAGATATTTAACCAGTAGTAATATGAAGAAAACTAGGAATGCAATTTCTTCCATCTCTGAGCTCATCTTCATATTTTTAGTGCTTTGACACCTTAGATGTATTAATAGTCACTTATGAATTTGTGTAGCTGATCTCAGAATACCTAAGAGATTGAGAATAGATAGGAAAAAAACAAGTGGTACTGAGCATTTAATTTGTAGATTAGTGTTCTGGGGATTTGAGTCCAGATATTTAGCATGAAATAAAGGGGGAAAGAAAGAAGAGGAAGGGGGAAATAGAAGAGGAAGAACAAATTATAAGTGATAATAGCAAAGGAGAATAATCTTGATGCTGCCATGTATAGTGGACAGTTCTTAAACCAGGAGTCATATAATTAGCTCAAATGCATCAGTGTACCTGAAACACAGAACATTCCATAAAAAGACTGTCCTAGAAAATTTGTGCATTGGGGTTACTACCAGCTGGGATGTCAAATGCTCAAGAACTTTTATATATATTAGAGTTAAGAATACCTGTGCTTAATCCAGTACGGAGCCCCTTCCTATAGGACTTCTCCATCCAACGGCATGGAATCTCTGTCCCAACTTGACTGACCAAGTTTTCAGGCAACATTATCAGCCTTTGGAAATTTCACTGCCTCTTTAGAATCAGAGAAATCTATACTGTGTGTTTCGCAGTTTTGTAAGCACATATCAACGCATCTTGAAATTCACCTCAGATGAAGTCAGTGTGGTTGGACAAGCAAGGGGTGGAGGGACTGATAATACACAGGGTCAGGGAGTTGGCCAGCAACCAGGCCAAATAGAGCCTTGTAGATTGTGGAAGACTTGGGGGCAACTAGAACAACTCGTTTAATTACCATTTCTCATTTAAACCTATTACTGTCACTCTGGTAGAGAACACAAAGGCTCAGCTTGTGGTGATTTTGCATGACACGGACTCTATTGAGCTGGTCATGTTCCTGCCTGCCCTGTGTCACAAGATAAGGTCCCTTACTGCATCATCAAGAGGAAGGCCAGGCTGGGGTGTTTGGTCCACAGGAAGACCTGTACCACTGTCCCCTTCACATAAGTCAACTCAGAAGACAAACGCATGATGGCTAAGCTGGTGGAGGACATCAGGACCAACTATAAGGACAGATACAATGAGATCCAACATCACTGGGTAGGCAACATTCTGGGTCCAAAATCTATGACTCATATTGCCAAGATGGAGAAAGCAAAGGCTAAAGAGCTTGCCACTAAACTGGGCTAAGTGTACTCTTGAGTTTTCTGTAATAAAAACAATAAGTTGTCTTTTTAAAAAAAAAAGAAAGAAAGAAATTCACCTCAGTCACATCACAGGTATGTATCAGTTTTTTTTTTTTTTAAAGAATTCATCCACATCTGCTTAAATTTCTGTTATTTGACATCAGGTTGCTGAGAAGAGATCCACCATTTCCAAACCCCAACATGATAGCTAACTAAATCCAGCAGGTTCACTATTTGTAAATGTTTGTCCATCATAATGACTTCCAACTAAGAAAAATGTGGTCTTTCAATTATATTCAAATTACTGGGCTGGGGAGAAGGCTCAGTAGAATAAACACTTGCCTGGCAAACACAAGGTTCTGAGTTCAATCCCTGGTACCACAAAAAAACAAAAATCGAATTACTTTTTTTGTTGTCTGCAAAAGAAAACAGAATAAAGTATAATTTCTCTTAACTTAAAATGTCTGAAAGAAAATTACTCCTATAATCAATAATAGAATCTTTTCTGAAACTTCTGTTGGCTCACATTGTTCATCACACTTCTCCCCACTTGTAGATATTCAGCCTCATCCCTTTCCTGTCAAGTCTAAAATGCCCAGCCTCACTTCACTCCTCTCCGCCTATGTCTCCACACTTACCTTTGCCATTCTCTACCTCTTTTTTCCTTTTTTGGCCACACAGTCTTCATCTGATTCTATCAAAGGGCTAGATGCCCTCTTACCTCAGAGGGGAACTAGCAGTCATCTTTTCTTGGGTTCTCTTGACTCTCCTATCCTGTCTTCCAGTTTTTCCACACCCTATTGCACAGGCTTCCAGAACCCTATACTTACACTTTATATGAGATGCTCATAGCTGTAATGAATTCATCATTGGAGTGCTTGCTATCTCTGTGTCCCTGCTAGACAGATTTGAATGAGACTCAATAGCGTACACCTTAGTCACTACTCTTTTCTCTGCTCCTCACAGAAAGACATGCAATAAGTGCTCACTAAAACTTGTTCAGCTGATGGAATAAGTACCAGAGATGTTAGTTACACCTATACAATTACCATACCACATATCTTTCCTCACTGAACTAAAAGTATTATAACCCTCTAAAAAACTTTCATAAGTATCCAGGGAGTGCAGTTAATGTCAATAGTCATTTTTAAATCCTGAAGGAAATACTTCCCTGTAACAGCTTTTAGTGGGCAGAACTCCCTAGACTTAGGTCTGCCTAACATGAAAATATCTCATCTTTACATTAAAATTTCCTGTATCTGTGGCAATTTCAACTGTCCACCTCAGCTAACAAATACTGAAGAAGATGAAACACTTCCCAAACTTGAATGTTATATATTCCTTTATCGTTAAAATGCAAAAAGAAACCCTAACAACTGAAAAACTGGTTCTTTATAAACTTTAAATCTATTCATCTCTTTTGTCATTGCTAGTTATGATGTCAGGAGTTCAACTCTAGTTTCCCACTGCAGGTTGTAGACCTAGAGCTGAAGCTAATCTGCAATTGTCCAAATTATAGTGAACATCAGACAAAAGGATTTCTCTCTTGTTATCTATTTTCAGGAGCCATAAATAACTGAGCACAAGCAGAGTACCCCACTGCAAGCAACACAATTCATTCTGCAAGCCCGAATAGGAGAGAACAGTTCTTGCAGTTTCAGTACTACAAGTGAAAGTCACATAAATTATGTTCTTCAAAATCCAAGTTGACCAGAACATCATGACCAGCCAAGCCTCCTCTCATGAACTGCATTTTCCTACCAAAATGTCTAGTGTACAATTCTGGCATTATTTTCTGTGCATGTGTGGTTAGCAACTAAAATAAAAGGGCAAACCAATCATTTTTTGAGAGTTTTTTTGTTCAAAGACACACAGGATAATCAGAAAGCTCTCCATCGGCTACTGAGATTTAAGACGCAATATCCTCTCAGATAAATAGAATGGAAACACTTTTTCCAACAGTCTGGAGAGAGGTACCCTGATACTGGTTTCCTCCAAGCTGCCCTGTGGCCACATGGAGTCAATAGCTTTAGTGTCCTTCTCACCTCCTAGAGGGTTGGCTCAGACAGCAGCACCATGTATGTGGCTCAGTTCAGCGGCCAGAAGGTGAGCTTGCCCTGAACTCCACTTCTTTTGCAAAGGGAAAGAATGGAAAGTCTTGTCACATTGGAGATTTAGTGAAACTTGATTCAACTATTTAGGCAACGACTACCCAGCATGAAAAGGAGTTGAAAGACAGATGCTTTCACCAATGCTTTCCCTCGTCCTTCTGGATCTCAAAGTCCCCTCCCCTTCCTAAGGCCCACATGCATGCACTCATGGACCCATTAATGCACATTTAAAAACAACTTAGACCTCTCTTTTCATTGTAGTCTTATGACTTCCCTTATGGCCCCACTCTGGCTCTTCTGTGCCCTTTCTGTGCTTATTTAAATCTATGACTTGGGCTTTGTCTTTAATTAGCTGTTTGCTTTTTCTGGGGAAAAAACCATGAGCTCCCTAATAGCAGCAGTTATTTTTTTCATATGTACTTATTCTTTATGTCCAACTCTTAGTTCTCTTTCTAGTCAACAACTAATTGATACAATAATTAAGGAAATTTGCTAGAAGACCCATTTTGGAATCTCAAATTGGCTTGGAAGGTAGCTTTTAAGTAGAGGAGAATACATTCCTTTACTTTGATCCTGTAATCTGAAGCCTGAAGGCACAAACTGAGGTTTCCATGATGCACTTGAAGACAGCACATAGCCTGGGGGGTTCGGCAGTTGGCACTCAACAGTGGAACTGGACCACTCAAAAGAAATTGGATTTTTATCTAGAATGCTCTCCCACTTCATATTTTTTTGTGGATTCTACCTCTTCTCCCTAATCTTCCCATGGGGTAGGGAAAGCACTATGCCTTCCACTAAGCACAGCTTTTCCTATTGAAGAGTCAGAGAGCACAGTCTCTGCTTCACCACAGCTATCTGGGTGTCCATGACCGGCCATGTTGTTGCTCTCTTTAGACCCTACCTCTCAGACAGATGGAAAACACCTGACTCTCCCCTCCTTTGATCCTGTGAAAGCTGTAGACTTAAAAGTCAACATCTCTCCTCCTCATTTCCTTTTGTTCACCAATGGTCCCTTGACGGTGAGGCACTGTCCTCCCACAAGCTCTAGAGTTACCCAGCCCTGCTCTCTTGGTGGCTCTGACAAGAGGTACAGCTTGACACTCAGCCCCAATGCTCCTCACACACTCCTACCACTGCAGGGGCCACTGTCACAGCTTTGAAGAAGCACCAGGGATACCACCATACTATGGCTGAGATCGGGGAGGGGTTCTGGCCCCCCGTTAACATGTCCAACTTTCACTTATTCCAGTGAGCTTTGACTAATAGAGCTAACCCCTTTCAAGATTCCCCAGTTTCTGGAGACTTCATAGCTATCCATCGCATAGCTGACTGCAGTGGCCATCCTGGTCATATCCTCCACATGGCTAGGAGGTTTCTGCAGTGCTTCATTTTGAATGGAACGATAGAACTGAGTTTTGACCAGTGGGGAGACTTGATCAGAAGGTTGAGGTCAGACAAGTTTGACCCAATCAGCAGGCCCAAATTTGAACCAATATGAGGCCTGAACTTAAAGCAGTCAGCAGGGTCAAGTTTGGGCCAATCACAGGCCTGCAGGTGCTATTTAAGCAGCACTCTCCTTCCCACTTTCTAAGGATAATCTATTAGGGCTCCTCCTGTTATCCTGACCCAACTGTGTGGTAACACAAGCCCGGTTCTAATAAAGCCTTGCTCCAGTTGTCCTAGAAATCTGCTCATCCACTCAGGATTTATTTCTCAGGTAGTATAGTCTCAAAAAGTCTGTAATTCTCAGAATTTTTCTTCTGAGTAGCGTAGACAAAGCAGTCATTATAAAAAAAAGATCTGTATTAACTCTAAGGGCTGTTTGCTCTGAAGAGTTCCGAAGACCAGCTACTGATGAAGATGTGTGGCAAAACCACAACTGGAAGAGACAGCAGCACACAGCAGTAACTGGAGTGAACTGGTGGCACCAGGACCACTAACATAGCTGTGCTTTGCCAGTTCATTATTTCCATCTGAACTGAACAAAAGAACCCTCAACTGCTTGAGCTACATCTGTTGAAACTGCTCCTGCTCACTGCATGAATCACTGAACTACATTCAATCCAAAGCCCCACATTTTTTGAGGGTCATTGCACTTGCTTTAGTTTTTCCCTTTCTGCAGTCATCCACCAACCAACTCCAGCACCCAGTGAAAAGTCATTGAAGCCCTGAAGTCCTTGACAGCCACTGTTTTAGATGCACATACCAGATCTCACTCTTCAGTTTACTTGCCTCCATTCTGGCCATTTCTCCTGCCCAAGGATGCAAATGTGTAGGGCCATGATGGAGGATAAGAACTGTAGAAAAACAGAAAGCAGCAGGAAGCCATGTCAAAGGATAGAATTGGATCCAAAATACCAAGAGAAATGAAGGCAGGTAAAAATCAGACAGGTAAAAAGGTAGACAGTAATAAGATAGTAGTCAAAACTTTAGTGATCCCTTAGCTGCCCAACAAGAGCTGCCCAAGAAGAATCTTTCAGCTCAAATTCCCTTTCCACTCTCATCCCACCCTTGGAAGACAAGCTTGACTCCTCAGATTCTGTATCTGTCTTTTTTGATGCAGAATGGAAGAAAAGGTCTAATGAGCCAGGAGAAAGAAAACAATTTCCTCAAGGAAAATTAGGAGAAAAAATATAAATAAAACCCTTTGCCATGAAGCCTTCAGTGATAGAAAGGAAAGGTAGGCACATATTGGGAGGCTTTTATTTCCCAGTGCTTGCCTCACTGGCACATACACTTGACACACAATTTAAAGGACAATAGTTTAATCTTGCTTAAGGGGTTTAGTTCGTGGCTGGCTAGTTCCAAGGTAGGAACATACATCATGGCAAAGTGTAATGGCGCAACAATGTCTAGTTCACAGTGGCCTGGAATCCAAGCAAGGGAAGAGTTCCAGTGAGGAAGGAGCTAGAAATTAAAAGGAAACTCCAAGATCATGCCTACCTGGCATCCCCAAACACACACCCACAAGTGTGTTTTACTAATTCCTTGGGAAGCTCCTGGGCCATTCAGTTTGATTACCCACCTTAGCACATTTCAAGGCTCTAGTAGTACATAAGAGAACTGCAAATAAAACAGAATCCAAAATTTGAGCCCTTAATATGCCTTCCAGGAAATGCAGGGGTGTGTGTGTGTGTGTGTGTGTACGTACATGTGTGTGTGCACGTGTACATGCCCACATGTGCTTTATTTTACACCTGAATTAGGTAAGCTATATCCTCAAGTAAATTGCAATCCAGTGTGCAGATTTCATATCAGACAGTGGACCAGACGAAGAGAAGCCATTTAGGTTGCAGCATATTCCATGAGGGTTACTGGCCAGCTCTAGAGTAAGCAGAAAGCCAGGGAGGCACAGAACCAAGTTGGGCAGCTCCAACCCCCCACTAGTGCTGGTTTGTAAAGTCCAAATCCCTAACCCAGATCAACCCAACCATCTGTTTCCTTGGGTTTGCTCCCAGGCTACCAAATGCAATTGCAGAAAATTGGCTGTAAAACAAATTTATGGTTTTCAGGCTCAGCTGGACAATCAATGCTGCTCAATAGTGCTCTTACTTACCCATGAGTGGTTCTCTTTCTCATCCCCCATAGCAGCTGTGAGGATGCTTTATCCTTATTTTACAGAACTCCAACCCACACTCTCAAGTCATGCATATATTAAAGACTATTTGCTGAGCACTTAGTATACTCCAATCATTTTTAGGGGGTTGGAAAATATAAAAATATTCACAAGTTATTTGAATCACCTCTTATCAAAGAGGTGGAAGCTATTCCTCTACCTTGATTTCCATCTGGCTCTCATTTTCCTTTTGGGCAATAGGATGAAAGAAAAATAATGTTCCACTACTTTCAAGTAAGAGCTCAAGAATCTCTCCAGCTTCTGCTCATCTTCTTGGAATCCAGAGACCACAGTGCTCTGAAAACTCTAAAGCTGAAAGATAATTCCTTGAATTGGAAAGGTGAATTGGAGTCTTAGAGACACCCAGTGAACTCAGTCATCATAGCTGAACCCAGCAACCAAACTCTAGTGGTACTTTGGTTCACAAATGCTACTGTTTGCAAACAATTTGGTTCATCAGCAGAAGCATTTGGCAAAATTTTGGTTTTGCTTCCAAACTCTGCATGGGGGGACAAGGATGACTGTGGCCATCTTTCTCACTTAAACAAAAATATGGCCATCTTGTCCAAAAGTAGAACAAATAAAGTTTGTGCATGAAGGTGCCGCTGTACTGTCTGAAGGCAGCCACCTGAGAATCCAGGTGAGACTATACATCAACCACAGAGTTAGCTGTGGGTAATTAATTGTGCAGTACTTGGCTTGTGAATTATTCTAGTTCATTCAACATAAACTCCTGGGTTTGTATACTAGCTTCCTATAACAGAAAACCACTGAAATCTTCATTACTTAATGAAACAACTTTCATTTTTCTCTCTCTTACAAATATGTTTTGGATTAACATTTTTAAGATCACTGTGCTCCATCAATCGGAGACTTTGGATGCTTCCATTTTGCACCTCTATCTTCTCTAAGTCCTAAACTCTCTTTATTTAGCCAGCTGAAAGAGGGTAGGGTGGGAATAATGGGGGGAAAAGAAGAAAGTTGTTAAAGATCAGGTATAAATGCTTCAGGTGTAGACACTTCTGATCACAAGCTGCTGTCTTGAGTTCAGTCACATGACCATATCTAAATGCAAGGGTGCATAAATAACAGTCTGAGCTGCGGGAGATGAGAATATTGGTTTTTAGTTAACACACAGCAGTGTGCAAGTGCCCATCCTTCTGAAATTGATCTTTCATGCTTTTCCCAAACACTAACTTTTTTCTTGGTGAAGAAAACCAGGGAAACATTATGAGCATACCTCACAGATCTAGAGAAAACATTCCTGAAATTAATTTGGAACCAAAAAAGACCTACAATAGAAAAGGCAATCCTAGGCAACAAAGGCAAGGCAAGAGGCATCACAATCCCAGACTTGAAATTATACTACAAAGCTACCATGAAAAATCAGCATAGTATTGGCCAAAAAAAAACAAAAACAAAAACCTGATGTGAGGACCAGTACAACAGAATAGGAGATGCAGGCATAATTACAAACACATTAAACCACCTATTCTTCAACAAATGAGTCAAACATGTTCACTGGAAGAAAGATAGTCTCTTCTAGATGGTGCAGGAAAAATTGGCTTTCAACATGCCAAAGATTAAAACTAGACCCATATCTATGACCATGCACTAAACTAAAGTCAAAGTGCTTCAAAGACCTAAAGACTAAAACACAAACACTAAATCTACTGTCCTGACGAAGGATTTCTATGTAGGTAGAACATATAAAGAACTTAAAAAAAATCAGGCCCCTAAAATTCAGAGGCCCAGTTAAAAAATGGACATCTGAGATGAATATAAACTTCTCAAATGTAGAAATACAAATGCCAAGTAACACATGAAAAGATGTTCAACTTCTTTGGTCATTTGAGAAATGCAATTAAATTAGCACTGAGATTCCATCTCACCCCAGAAAGAATGATTCTCCTCACAAACTCCACCAATAACAAATACTGGTGGTCCTGTGGGGAAAAAGAATCTTTCTGGACTTCTATTACGAATATAGACTGGTACAACCACTATGGAAATCAGTGTGGATATTCCTCAACAAAAGAGGATTAGAAGTCCCATTCAACCTAACTCTTTACCTTCTGGGTATTTTTCCAAAAGAATTAAAAGCATCATACCACAGCAATATATGTACATCCATGTTCATAGCAGCACAATTTGTCATAGCTAAATGTTGGAAACAACTCAGGTAACCATCAGCCAAGGAATGGATAAAACAAGATGTGATATTTTTATACAATGAAGTATTATTCAGTTACAAAGAAATATAAACTTGAGGCTTTTTATAGGTAAGTGGGTGCACCTAGAGACCATATTCATAAGTGAAATAAGTCAGGCCCACATGTATAAACATTGTCTCATCTCCTAGTGTAACACCCTGAAAGAGTAAATAAAATCCAAAAGATACAAATGATATTGTGAAAGGGAAAGAAACTGCTAAAAATGAAAGAATAACTGGGATAGGGAAAAGAGCAAAGAAGGGGGGAAAATATAAACAACTCTTTCCTGTCTTGCAAGATGGCAGGTGAAAAAATTGAGAAGCCAGACACTAAAGAGAAGAAGCCCAAAGCCAAGAAGGCTGCTGCCAGTGGTACTAATAACAGGGTAAGTTGAAAATAAAAAAGTCCAAGAAGAGGCAGCCCCACTGTAGCTGAAATCTTGTCCTAGTTAGAGGAACTGATAGATACTCCCAATCTGCTATGTATTCCAGATAGGCTTTGTACAAGAGAAAGTACACAGCTGCTAAATCAAATGTTGAAAAGAAAAAGAAGGAGAAATTTCTTGCTATGATTACAAAGCCAGTCTGTGGGGACAAGAATGGTGGTGCTCAGGTGGTTAAGTTTTGAAAAATGCCTAGATAATATCCTACTAAAAATGTGCCCTGAAGCTGTTGAGCCACAGCAAGAAACCCTTCAGTCATCATGTAAGAAAACTTCGAGCTAGCATAACTCCCAGCACCACCTTGATTATCCTCACTGGGCATCACAAACAAGAGAGTTGTCTTCCTGAAACAGTTGGCCAGTGGCTTGCTACTTATGACTGGGCCTCTTAGCCTTAATCGTGTTCCTCTACGAAGAACACACCAGGAACTTGTCATTGCCACCTCTACAAAAATTGGTAGCAGCAAAGTGAAAATCCCCCAACACCTCACTGATGCTTACTTCAAGAAGCTGCAGAAACCCAGACACAAGGAGGGCGAGATCTTCGATACCGAAAAAGAGAGATACCAGATTTCAGAGCAGAACAAGGTAGACAGGAAAGGGTGGACTCATAGATTTTAGCAAAAATCAAAGCTGTTCCTCAGCTCCAGAGCTACCTGCAATCCATTTTTGCTCTAACAAATGAAATTTATTCTCATAAATTAGTGTTCTAAATTTCTTACTAAGAACCTAATTAAATAACTGTTACATTAAACACACATGCACACACACACACACACACACACACACGACAGGTAAGATAATTGTGCTACTAATTTCTATTAGCTCATTGGAAGGAACAATCAGTACTTATATTTTTTGATCAATTTTGCATGCCTATATCTGGTAATCTGAGCAACTATTTTGAAGATAACAATATGCAATATAATAACCATTTTTAATTTCCCATGTTTTTGTTTTGAAATTCTTTATCATTATTGCTTGTTTGTTTGTTTGATTCTCTAAAGAAAAAAGAAAGAAAACCAGGGAAATCATCCAATTTAAATACCCTGGGTCTCTGGATCCTGTGCAGTCCTTCCTTTAGATCGAGAGGTGTTTCCCTAGACCTGAAATTTCCATACCAAAAAGCAATCTTCAAATGGTGGCACAGGGTGAGTATATTTTCTGTAGAAAGCCAGGCTTGGAAAAATGAGAGTAGAAAGCACACAGCAGCTTCCAGTCACAGTCACTCTGATGCTCTGCTGTGGGGCAGCAAAGCCCCTTGCCCTAGCCTGGATGCAGGACTATGTTAGACAGGTTCAATTGTTTGAAAAAATCTCTTGTCCTCCGCTCTCCACTGACCTTGGCTTCACCCTCTCTGAGAGGTTCTACATTGTCCACTCTTCTCCACGGTAACATATAAAATGGGTTTAGGGAATACAATCTCTTTGAAGATTTTACAGCTTTTGTAGCAATTTTATATTGAAATGAAAATTTGAACCAATAGTGCACATTGAGGCATGAAAAACTTACTGTAAGGTTTATATTTTATTTCAATCTCATAGATTTTGCTCCACAATTTTTATAGAAATTTGGTAGGCTTCTAATCTAGTTTTTTTCAGTCAGTTCTAGTTACACAGGTGAGTTACACAGATGAATAATGTAACTGTTATTTCCTTCACATAGTCCTAAAGCTTGTATATTTCTTTGCATCGATGTGTTTCTTTGCTATGTTACATTCTTATCTCTTTCAGAAACTAAGAGCAATTCCTCCAGGTTATTAGAAACACAAATTTCCTTAAGATAAATGACACATAAGTATAACTCTCTTATTTAAAGAGAAATCTTACTGAGCCTTCACCTCTCTCTTAATCAGCTTTATCTCTTTTACCATTTCAGTATGAAATCAATCAGATTTCTCAATCCTCAAAGATATCTTATCTTCTTCTATTCCCTTTTAGTGATCTTAAAAATCAGCCCGTTCTTGCCTGAATCAGCTCTTCCACATAATGTTTTCGGCAATGAATAGTGATAACCATGTACTGTCCCTTTGATCCTTCCATAAATCCTCTAGCAGTATAGCCAAAGGATGGCCCCAGTACCATTTCTTTATCACCCCAATCCAATATTCACCATGCCTATGTGTCATGTCATGCCTCAAGCCTGTAGACTCTACCTCATTTTCCAGATATGCCACATATTTTCTTTTTTTTCCCCCATAATTTTATTAAGAAACAAATAGCAATGAGACAGTTTCAAACCAAATTG
>NDGM011069393.1:0-11045 GCA_002564305.1 Octomys mimax
AAGAAGAAGAAGAAGAAGAAGAAGAAGAAGAAGAAGAAGAAGAAGAAAGAAAAGAAAAAGAAATACCTTGAAGTAAATTAGGAACTCAGCAGGTGCATATACTGCTTTTCAGAGTGCAGGAAACAAAGCTAAATTTTAGGTGAGGACCAGAATTTTTTTTTAAACTGCATTATAAAATTTGCAAAAACATTTTTAAAGTTATTAATGGATTGTAAATGAAAGATTCAAATATTAACATATTGGAAGAAATGTCACTATTTAGATGAGAGAAATCAGAGAAAATAAATTGGTGTTTAAAAAAAAATGGGGGCTAGGGAGAATGCGCAGTAGAATAACCACTTCTCTGGAAAGTGCAAAGGCAGGAGTTCAATCCTCTGTTCTAAAAAAAAAAAAACCAAAAAAGTATAACATAAAGACTTCTGATTTTCTGGAGCAAGTAACTTGGACAGAATGATGTTATGTATTATGGCATAGAACAAAGAAGAGGACAGTAGCGAGGGAGTAAATGATGACTTTAAAATAAAGCACTTAGAGGACCTGTATATAAAACAATAGTCTCCATCATATGTAAGTCTAATTTAATACTATCTACAGATGCTATCAATCTCATATTATAACTTTGAATTTCAGCTTGAAAATCTAATAAATATGACCTTCAAAAAATTGTAAGCATTTTTTGTATGACTTTTTTTTTTTTTTGCTTTTTGAGACAGGGTCTCACTGTGTAATTCAGGCTGGCCTTAATCTCACTAGGTAGCCAAGGCCAGCCTCAAATTCAGGGCTATCCCCCTGCCTCAACCCTGCAATTACTGGGATTACAGTTGTGCACCACCATGTGTAGCATGCTGTAAGCATTTTGGAAAATTTAATTCACAGTATTTACCAAAGAAAGAAGTATTTTTTTTAAAGTCAAATCTTAGAGTAAAAGATATTAATAAAGACTAAAGAATTGTAAGCTAGTCATTGTAATTAGCAGTGTGACAGAAAAGTCCTGGTAATCTACAGAAATTCACACTGTGCTACATTCCCAGTCTTATTTATTTATTTATTTACTTGCTTACTTATTATCCTATGAACTCATTAAGTTGCCCGTGCTGCATTTGAACTTGGTATTCTCCTTGTCAGCCTCCCACAAAGCTGAAATTACAGGTCTGTGCCACTATGCCCTGCTACTTGTACACAACAGAAACTTTTTTTTGTCTGCAGCTCCCACAGCAGTGTACCCCAGTGCGACTTTTCAGGTTTATGTTATATGCATACCATTCAGCTTCGACCTGCGGTACAGCAGTATGTTTGCATTAAGGATTGGTGAGCTATTAACCTCTAGGCACACTAAACATGAACAAACATGAACAAATCCAGAGTTCTCTTATCAACAAAGTAAGCATAATTGATGGCTGTGTTGTCAATCAAATGTCTTTGCCACACCTTTCTGCACTGAAATATATTTGGGATGCTTTTACTTTGAATTGGTAAATGTTCTTTGGACAACATTCGACCTAATACATTGGGAGTCTCCAGGAAAAATTCTTGGTTCTTTTGGGTTTAGGGTCTTGAGAATATAGCCCAGGACATGGCTCATAAGAAGTCTTAAGAACATATTAAAGGGAATAAATACCTCTTCTTCAGCAATGAATGACTATTTATTTCACAGATCATTTATTCATACTCCATATATGAAAATAGGAAGAGTGAGGTACATTTTTTACCTTGGTTTGTGGCCACTTTTGTTTACATATAATTTACTTCAGAAACATCATTTGGCGAAAGTTCTTTCTTGATGATACATGCTTCATCCAGTGACAAACGTGGCCACCTTACTGCTTCTTCCAGAATTATGGAATTAAGTTTGTGAACTAAGGTGATTAAACCTAGGGAATTCACATTGTGAGACATTCCTAGTCTTATTTATTTATGAGTTGGCCATGCTGGGCTTGAACTTGGTATTCTCCTATGTCAACCTCCCACAATGCTGGAATTACAGATCTGTACCACCATGTCCTGCTACTTGTATACAATAGGAACTGTATCTAAATATAGTTCCTTGAACACAATCACATTTCCAAAGCAACAAATCATACTCACAGATCAACCTTCTAAAATTTCAGATTTAATTGTTCCAATTTTAAACTGTGTTTTCAGGGGCTGGTGAGACAACTCAGCAGACTAAGTGCCTGCTTTGGCAAATGCAGGGACAAAGGTTTGATCCCTGTCCTGCACCCTTAGCCAGCCCTGCACTTGGGGAGTGCTGGGCCAGGCAACCAAGTCCGGGAGTGGTGGTGCAATCTCCTGTAATCCCAGCACTGGAGAGGCTGGAAGCAGGAGGATCCCTACAAGTCCAAGTTGCATTGTGAGACCTTGTAGCAAATACATAAATGAAAATAAATAAGTTAATTAATATATTACTTAAGCTGTGTTTATACATTCTTGTTAAAATATATGTATATACACAGGATAGTTTAGATAATTGTACTGATTTATACTCATTTATCGAAAGAAAAAAGTCAATGTTTAATTTTTATTCTTCATTTTAAATTTCCTTTCTGATCAATTATTTGACCAATTTAGCATGATTATATCTGGTAATCAGAATGACTAATTTGAGGACAATATGCAATATTAGAACCACTGTTGAACTTCTAACACTTTGTTTAGTGAAATTCTGTATTATTTCTAATATTTCTAACTATTTTTATTCTCTTAAAAAGTTTTAAAAACATGTGTCATGCACCATGATGAATGGTGACCATTATGCCTGGCAAACATGTGTAAATAAGGTTGCAGCTGGAGACTACATTGGTAAGTGAAATCAATCAGATCCACATGTGCAAGCATCGTATTATCTTGCTAGTGTGAGAAGCTGAAAGAGTAATGAAAATACAAAAGGTAAAACAGGTACTGTGAAAAGAAAGAAACTGTCAATGGGAAGGAAAAACCGGGATGAGGAAAAGGACAAATGAAAGAAGAGGAAAAATGTATTTAGGTATGTATGCAGCATAATTTGGATAATTATATTGTCCATTTCTGCTGGTCTCTTGAAAGGAGCAGTTAATACTTAAAAATTGTATTTTATTCTGATTTTGTTTATTTCTCTGTTTTAAATTTCTTATAACTTCTTCAGTATTGTTTTTTATTTTTCTTTAAATGAATCTTACACATTTATGTCTGGTAATTAGAACAACTACTTTGAAGATAGCATCATGTAATACAGCAACCATTGTTGAATTCCTGTTACTTTGAAATCTTGTATTGTTTCTAATGCTGATTGTTTTCCATCATTGTTTTGTATTTTTAAAAAATAAAAAAGAAAAATATAACATTTGATTAAATAAATAAATACTTAAATAATAACGCAGACAGGCTTTGCCATCTTCTTTGGTCAAATTTTTAAAAAAGAGCTAGAAGCACTAGAGACATAGCAGTTTATAATATATTGAATGCCAGGCAAAAAAAGGAAAAAAATCTGTAAATGAGGAACACAAGTTAAAGTAATCTCCAATTTTGGTTCAGTTAATAGAGAAATGCATCTAATAACTCTAACTTATGGTTTCTGTTTGTTTTCATTCACTTCAGATTCTGTACTTACATAGATACACCCCTTCTATAATCCTTTTTTGTAAGTCCTCAGTTTCCTTTTCCTTTTCTTTCTTGTTTTCTACAATTAAAAATATACTATTCTGTGATGACTGGAATTATATTTCCAACCTGAAATTAATATGCTGAAGTCCTAAAATCAGTAGTTTAAAACAAATGTGGTATTCTATCGAAATGTAGTTTAAAGGGATAAGGAGATGTCTCAGTGGAATAAGTGCTTCCTTGGCAAGTGCAAGGGCCTGAATTCAATCCCTGGTTCCACCAAAAAAAAAGTAGTTTAAGGATGTACTTTGTTCAAATAAAACCACTAGGGTAGATACTGTGCACTATGAGTGTCCTTATAAAAATGAGGAATTGTTGGTGCATGCTTATAGTCTTCGCATTTGGGTGGTGAGGTAAGGGGATTGCTATGAGTTTAAGTCTACCCGCAGCCATCTAGTCCATTCAAGACCAGGCTGCTCTACATAGCAAAAGCCTGTCTCGGGGTGCGGGTACCTGGGCACAGAAACTTCACATGTAAAGAGATGAAGGCAGATATTGGAATGCAGTTTCCTCAGCATCTTCAAAAAATGATAAAGGAATGGCAAAGATGGTGATGTTCTTTTTACATTTTGTACTTTCATACATTTTATGAGTAAAATTTTATACAATGGGTGCATTTACCTTAGTGAATAAGTGCATATCCTTAACCCACCTTAATTGTTGTGAGATCTCCACCTCTGGATATATAATGACACCCATCTTTGTGAGTGGTGGGACAGTATCCCAGGTCTTTTCCTGTTCCCCTTCCCCCCTCCACTCTCTACCCTGCATCTCTTTCTCCCCTTCTCATTTGCGAAAGATTTATCTTCCTGACTTCTTTTTCCTGCCTTGGAGCAGGCTGAAAATGGACCGAATGCATGAAATTATGAGATAAAATAAACTTCATCTGCTTTGTACAATGGGTGACTGATGCTCTTTCACAGTCACAGGAAAGTGACTAATACAACCATATAAAATTAGCAAGTCCACCAGCTTTATTAATCATGGCGTTACTTCGAGAATGCTGAGGGAATATCATCCTCAACAACTTTTTTATAATTTCCAACTTTCCTGGTAATCTTCAACCATTTCAAAATTGTCAGCTTTTCTGGTAGCTTTCTTCCTTCTCACACCCTTACTTTTATGTGCTGAAAGTTTCTTGTACTCATCGTGAAATATAAGCTGGTGTTTTACTAAATAAAGCTTACTTTTCTTAATGAATGTTACATCTGTGAGAGCTGATATAAGAGCACCTGTGAGATACACGTACACACACACACACACACACACACACACACACACTTTCTGGCAAGTAGGTGACAAATGGACAATTGGTAAAATTAGTATGACAATATTATTTTAATCTAAAAAAATTGAGATAATGTGAAAAAAGTTAAACACATAGCTATAGCAGATAAGGGGTCAGTGAGGTCAGTCTGAAGAACTAAGTCAGTCTTTAAATTAGTCAGTCTGAAGAATTAAGTCAGTCTTTAAAGCAATCTCCAAGGTCAATGTATTGTGAAGGAATAGTACAAAAAAAGTACTATCTGAAGACTCAAGAAACAAAATGTATTTAAGGTTTTTAAAGAAAACCTGGGTAAATGGGGGATGATTTGGTTCAGAGCAATACGAAAATATATGATAAAAACAAAAAAAGGTTTTTAGTCAGATGTAAATGATTTTATTTTTAATGCAATCATTATCTTTTGGAAAAATTTGGCATCGACATCAACATATATTTTGTAATTATGTTCACTTTCATTGATACATGAGATTTTTTTTAATGTATGTGGTCTAGGGTCTCACTAAGCAGCTCAGAATCATAGTGATCCTCCTTGTTTTCCCAGAGTTGGGATTACAGGCATGGGGGCCACCATAAAGGCTCTCAGTAGCCAGCTCAACATGACCTTGGAGGGGGGCTGGTGTGGCATGTGGGGCCAGGGATTAAATCCCTGTCTCTGTGCTTGCCTAAGCAGGTGTTTAGCCCCTAAGATATCTCACTGGTCCAGTGAGAACTTTACAGTGAAAAAATTTGAAAAAAAAGAAAACCAAACAAAAGAATAAGTTTGGGAGCTCAATAAAGTAATAAGAATGATTGTAAATGTATTAACTTGATGAAAGTGGTGATCACTAAAATGGAAAATTAATATCATTTTGTTGTTAATATTGGCATTACTTGATGTGAGGTAATATGGAAGACAGCAAAAAAAAAATCAGGAATTGCTATCATCTAAGATTTGATTTGAAGCACTCGAAGGATTTATACACTACACAGTAGTGTTTGGGAACACATTTGAGGTGTGGAAGTACACAGCAGCATCAATATACTTAAACAGAGACCTCAAGGTTTATATGAAATATTAAATCCAGTTCTTAAGTAAATTTCTTAAATTTAAAACCTAGTGAATGCATACTATTTTCTCGATTTTCTATCACCTATTTGTTCTCTGATTTTATTGGTCTTTTCTTTTTTTATTTTTGCCTTTTAGTATTATAGCACTTGTATAGGGAAACACTTCTTGTCATAACAAACACAAATTACTATCTTCCTGCTATAATGTTTTTTCACTTTTTATTTTTATTTTTTCTTTATTGTAGGGAATGGTGTTCAGGGTCTCACTAGTAGATCAGGCTCTTAGTCATCTGCCTATTTACAGCTCCCCAAGACCTGGGATTGCAGGTGTGTACCACCACGCCCAGTTCAATCACTGTCTCAGGACTCACCAGGGGCAGAGTCAGCATGGCATACCCAGAGATCGAACCCCTGGCCCCTGCACCTGCTTTCAGGCACTTTAATCTGTTGAGCTATTTGACTGGCCCTTTTCTGTTATATTGTAAAGTAACTTTTTTTTAAATTTAAGTAAGTATGTTTTGCACTGATACATTTTTATAGATGAAAACATAATAAAATGTCACATGGGCATACTTGAATGCTTTTTTTGGACTGGTATAATTTTATATTATGCTAAATCTCTTCTCACTGACCAAATCATTGAGTATTATTGTGAATCTAATTTCTTGTCTCCTGGTTAATTTTCTTCAAAGTTAAACACTCATTAATTCAGTCTACATATTAATATTTTTCTCTTCTTATATTCATTGTTTACTATACCCCTATAGGTTTATAAGGCAATTACTTTCTCTTTATACTGAAATCCTTATTTTATGTAAGACACCAAAATTACCTAGTGAATATTATCATTTCAATAGTACAGAAAACATTCAACTTACATATAAATAATGATCTTCATAAATAATTTTTCTAATATTATATATTAAAGTATTAAAACATATCTGCAACATATTGAATTCATGCACCATATATGGCATAACTGTGTAAACTGACCAAACAGAAGAAATATAATCTATATTTCTACAACTTAGAAATTAATAGCCAAATATAAAATTAAAATGACAAGATTCTAATTATTCATGCTGATATTTCTTTTTACCCCATATATTGCATACATGGTATACTAGATTCAGAGATTTTTATTGGTATTCAATCCTAAATTCACAGAAGTTTACAGAACACAAAGATTATCATGAATTCAGTAGTCCTTTTGTAGTTGACTCTGGTTGTTATATTTTTATTCTAGGAAACATGTAGGAGTAGTGACTGTCAAAGAATTCTGTTCTCAAGAAAGAGGGAAAAAGTGATGGCAGAATTACAGTTGGCTTTTAAAGTGTCTTTCTTGAAACTGAAACATATTTCTTTTCAAATTTCATTGGCCAAAAAGTTGTATCTGAGAATCCCGAGGCCAGATGTATAATCTCCCAACAGAAATAAGCTTGGCAGTGAAGATGATACAAAAAAGATGAAATTTTTCATTATATAAATTTTTGAAACACAGGAGCTATGAGATCATTTTACAGAGCACTCCCATGTATGCACTACCAGTTTGCTTCAGATGTCAAAATAAAATAGCAGTCTTGTGGTTCTGGTGGCTCAGGGTGGAGGTCTGTATACCAGGGCATGGTGAAGGCTCCCTGCCTGGCTGGCCATTCCTATTGTCTTTCTGTGTCCTTACATGACAAATGCAATGAGGAGATAAGAGAAGTAGAGAGAGAGAGACAGCTAGCAACAGAGTGCAAGGTGTTTCTTTCTCTTCTTAAAGGAGTACTGGCCCTATCATGCTAGCATGGCATCATTATGACCCTTTTTTACATTTCTCACCTCCTCCATCTCCAAATGCAGTTACACCTATGACTAGGGCTTCAATGTACACAGCATTGGGGGAAATATTGTATACAATATTTACCACCCAATTCTTTCATTCTCATCTTACTCTATGTGACTTATCTCTTATCTCAATGGATTTTTCAAATCATTGCATTTATTGATAAATTTAAAATTAAATCATACACATTGACATACTTCTTCCTAAAACCTTTAGCAAGTTCAATAGGGACTATAGTTAAGAAATAATAAGCCAGGCTTGGTGACACGAGCCTGTAATCCCAGCACTCCAGAGGCTGAGGCAGGAAGATCGCCGCAAATTTGAGATCAGCCTGGGCTGCAAAGTGAGTCAAGGCCAGCTTGAGCTGCATAGTGAGACTCTGTCTCAAAAAGGCTAAATAAATAAATAAATAAATAAGCTAAGAACTACTATAGTCTTTTTTGCTATAAAATTACATGTCAAGAAATATATAAATCTTAAGTGTGTATTCTCTGTGTCTTTTTTTTTTTTTTTTTTGCGGAACCGGGGATTGAACTCAGGCCCTTGAGCTTGCCAAGGAAGCGCTTATTCCACTGAGCCACCTCCCCGGCCCCTCTGTGTCTTAAAAATAAGTAAACCTGTTGTGACAATTAAGCTAAATTTTAGTGTGATTAGCTTGGGGATCCTATGAGAACATAATCTAGTTGAGTAGTTGGGGGTGTCATGGAGTGTTTATCTCTCACTGGTGTTTTTTTCCTGTTTTGTTTTTTCTGTGACTAGGAAGTAAGTTGCTTTATTGCCCTCTATACTCTACCTTGATAGCTGGCTGTAGATATAGTTCACTGAAGCTGTCAGCCAAATTAACATCTTTCCTACATTAAGTAGACATTGTTGGATATTTTGTCTAAACAAATAATGCCTGACCAAGTCATTCATGTAACATGTATTCTTTAGCAAAATATAAAATATTGCAAGAGACTCACAGAGTTCTTTATGATCTTTTCAGTCAATTTCACTATCACTGTTATGACTTTCCTACATAGGATAAATTTTCTTATTGTGTAATTTAATACATGGTCTTAAAATGGTGACTCTTTGCTCTATACTTCTTTGATTCCACTAAATGCAACTGAGACACATACACATCATTTTACCAGTGGCTCATTATTTTTTCTATAGCTGAGTAGAACTTTATTAATTGAAAACAAATGAACAAATATTTTACTGTTTAATTGACAACACTGGGGATGATGAGATAGCTAAGTGGACTAAGTACCTGCTTAGGCAAGCACAAGGGTTGGAGTTCAATCCTCAGCACCACATGCTGCAGCACTCCCACCCTTGGGTGAACTGTGCCAGCCACTGAGACTAGGGAGGCTGAAAACAGGAGAATCACTAAGAGTCTGAACTGTGTAGTGAGACCTTTTACCAAACTCATTTAAAATAAAACAAAAAAAATGATAACACTCAATCTTCCTCACTAATTTCACTACTCTTTGGTATCACCAATGAAATATATACAACCATTCTCATATATTATTCTGAAGAAGTTTTTAATTTTACTTGGCTTATAACTAGGACTTGTATAGATTCAGTGTGTGGAATTTTTAAAATAACTTTTCAGAAAATTGTTCAAAGAGATTGTATCATTATAAACTTGCTTCAACAATGTTTGTATTTTTCTTTTAATCTAAGTTCTAAGCAAATTTGACATGCCAAGTTATTTTTTTATGATGGTCGCTCTGTGTATCTTTACTGGTATTTTTGTGATTTTAAATTTAATCTATCATAATTAGTGGCACTGTGCTCATTTTTCTGTAGTTACTGTCTGTTCATTTATTTTCTTAAAGGAATGTTCTGAACTTTCACCTATTTAGGGGGATTTTTCTCTCTTATAGTAAATTTTGAATGGCTATTATAAATGTATGTTTTGATAATGCTTTCTCCAGGTGTGTTGATTATTTATTCACTTTCTTAATACATTTTGATGAGAAGATATTGGTATTTATGAACTTTATTATATGTGTCATTTCAGGGTTATTGATTTCTGCTATTTGTCTTATAAACCTTGTCAACCCTAATTCATGGGAATTTTTCCCTAAATTTTCATTTATAATCCTTTTGAATTTTTCTATTGTGCTTAGATCAGTGACTTGTCTAAAGGCAATTTTTGTAAGTAGTGCAAATTATGAATAAGATATCTTTTTAATGGATACACATTTTATCAGCCTTGGTTTTCAAGACAATGAAAGTGTTTGAGGTGGATACCCACCTTTTTCAGGTGGATGCTGTGGAGGCAGCAATGTTCCTATCAATTTTCCCACCTCTCTCATGTCTAATTCAGAGTATCTGTAGTGGCTGATACATCGTGGCTCCTTCAGAAGTTAAAAGCTTAACTAAATCCCCTCAGCAACTTAGATGGATGCCTAGGGCGTGGAGGCCTCACCACACAGTGACTCATCAGTTGAAGGGTATAAAAAGAATTGAGGAAGGATAGAGCATTCCATTTCCTTGGAGGAGCTCGGGTGTTCAGGTCTTTGCAGTCAGCTTGGACCTAGTCTCCTGGATTCCAGTGCAGACTACTCCACCTTGAATCCTTCAGCCTTCTGGTGTAAACTCATCAGCTTTCCATCCCAGACCCATGGGCCTGTTGATATGGACTGCACAGAACACTGCAATGAGATTCAGACCCTGGACCAGATCCTTCAGTCTCTGCACACTTCCCCATCTGACTCTGTGGCTGACTGTCATAAGCCAATCTTATAATTTCTTATACCTTTGTTCATCTTGTGTTATATCTGTTCCTTTATATCTTTTCCTGTAGTAAAACCCTGACCGATACAGTATCTTAAAGCCTCATTAAGTGTATCCTGACTAGTGTGAACAGCTGCGGAAGTGCTTCCTCAGAGGTCTGGAATATGAAACAATCACTTACAGCATCAGAAATCTTTGTTCACAGTATATCCTTCCATACTTTCTGGTTATGACAGACCCTCATATCAAGTGCCATGGGGGCTGTGGGTTCGTCATCTCTGCCCCATAATCAGGTGGATGAAGCCAAACCCATTCAATGCAGACGGGAATGTTACAGAACTGAAGTGAGCTGTCTCCGGAGAAGATTCTGAAAAACCAACTGTCCAGTAACTGTACAAATATGGAGATGTTTGTTGTTGCCATTAAAAAAGCCACCAAGGAATGAAAATATTTTGAACAGATTCAGAAGGCTATAGTATTTGAAACTACAATATGAAGCAGTGGCAAGAAGAGGGC
>NDGM011069412.1:0-20102 GCA_002564305.1 Octomys mimax
CTGTAATCCCAGCACTTGGGAGGCTGTAAACAGGAGAATCACTATGAGTCCAATCTAGTAGCAACATCCTGAACACCTTGTAGACCCTTCCCTAAAATGTAGAAATAAATAAATAAAATAAAATTAATCAGGAGAATTCTAGGTTTGGATATATATTTTCACTGAACCTTAGTATAAAGCAACCTAGGCTCTCACTCACAGAGCTAATGTTGTAAAGGAATAAGTAACATACCTAATAATTCTTATATAAATGTATTATTGCTAAGCATTGATGTTTTTGCATGCATATTCACATCAGAAGGCAATAAAGTCATGTACATTCCAGTTAAGCAAGTCTACATTCTAGACCACAAGAATTTCATTCCTGGTTGACCTTTATATACAAACATAACAAAAGGCATGTCCATAGCACCATTATCTATAATGGCTACAAACAAACAACAAAAAAAAATCCTTTAAAAATCTGAAACAGAACACATGTGTATAATCATGGTATTCATCTTGGTTACCTTTTTGTTACTGGAACAGCATACCCAGCATATATAAAGTAAGGAAAGAAAGGCTTGTTTTGGCTCACAGTTTTTAAAGATTTCAGTCTCTGGTTAGCTGTCTCCTATGCAGGGTGGCATGTCAGAGGAGAAACACTCCTTTGCAAGGCAGGAAAGAAGCGGGAAGTGCAAGCCTCCCTTTGCCTTTTATCACATCCAAGCTAGAAGCCTTTTGGGTGGTGCCATGCGCACCCAGGGTGGGCCTTGCCATTTTCCTTACCCAGAACTAGGATAAACCAATTAGTGGGTTGATCTACATCCTCTCACTTGCACTCTTAATCCCAGGGTCACACACCCAAGATCCAGAGATCCAGTCTCTTCCCAAAGCCCTACCTTAGACCGCAGGAGACAGTGATGAAGAAGGGCATCTAGATACAACCCCTAGCNTGTACTCAGCAAACAGACCGATCTATAGCAAGAGGAGTGAACAAATTACATGCACACAAAACAACATGAATGATGCTCTAATAGATCAAAACAACCTCTAGTAAACCTCTAAGAAGTCAAAGGAACCCTAATGAAACAGTTCATGCTGAACCATGCCACTCAGAACATACAGGAACTGGGTTGATCTGTCTTACCTGAGAAAAGTGAGTACAGCAAGTCCAGCAGGTGAAGAGTGGGGAGTGCTGAGAAGAGAACATGAGGGGCTTTAAGGTCCCAGATAAAAATAATGTTTTGTTTTTTCATCAGGTTGTGCTGGTTATAGCATATTGCTTGCAATCCACAGGAAAAGAATGCATATATATTAGATACATTTATGCATTATACCATTATACATTGTTACATAATATATTATATTTTGTATATTACATTAAGTATCATAATAAACATATCATTGATTAATATGTTGCTATGTTTATTATATATTAGTATATAATATATATTGTATGTATATATGAAAATTAAATAAGCCTACAAGACTAGAGGCAGGGTACTCCTCAGTGGCTATCTGTGTCCTGGAAAGCCAAAAACCCAGCAACTGTCCAGTCTAAAAGTCTTGAAAATGCAGAGAAAGAGAAAGCAAGGACTCGGGGTTAGTCTAAGACTGACGGTGTAAAATCTTCCTGAAGAATCAATGAAGAGAGTCCACACTGAAAGTCTAAAGATATTGGAGCCTGATTTCCCCAGGCAGTTACAGTAGCAAAGCAAAAAACAAACAAACAAACAAACAAACCCATTCAAGCACAAGGAGTCTTTACAAATGCAAACCAACTTCCTCCTGCTTCCCCTTCTCATTCCATGTGGGCTGCAAACCTACTGCAGCACCCCGTATTCCCCCTCAGTCTGCTGGCCTTAGTGGCAATCAACTGGAGAAACACCCTGCAGACGCATGCAGGAGTGTACTTTACTAGTCTGCAAGGCACTTCTTAACACACTCAAGTCGAAAATCGAGATTAACACAGGGTGATTTCAATCGATGAAAATTTATTAAGCTATACTTATGTGCAATTTTCTCCATGAGCATTGTACATCACTTGAAGTTCTTTAAAATGCAATAAAGTAAATTTAACTGTGTCCACTTCCTCTCCTGAATAGTCTTTGCTTTCTCTGTCTTGGATAAGGCCTCAGACACTGTAAAATACCACAGTATCCTAGGCTACTAGAGCCAATAGATATTTTTATTCCTATAGCAAATGAACAAGCTGATAAATGAGCATACTACTGCATGTGCGTTTGTCTGTTTTCCTGCTCATTTTACTTTTCTCTCCTTGAGTGTAGAGCACAACATGCCCTGAACCTTAAGGCTCTGCTCCAAAGAAGGCCCATCAACTTCTGATTAGCAGCAGTCCAGAATGAATCTTTTCAATGAATGAAAATGAGGTGAGTTTTTATGGGCCTATTACCAGAGGGCATCCAGTGGTATTTTCATTCTCCATATTTGACTTTAAAACTGTTTTGTAGATTTTCAAGGATATAATTTTCACCCAGTCAGGCTTCAGGAGCAGCTAATTAAGTGGTGTTTAATGACATTTGTTCCTTAAAGGAGGCCTGATTAAATGTACCATGTAATTTTTTTTTTTTTTTTTTTTTTTTACCAAATCAAGCAATTCACCCAATTTTCAAATGTGCTTAATAAGCCAGGCCCAAGTCATTACATCCTGCCAGCTGTGTGACTGATGTGCCGGGCTAGACAGCTTTATAAGTTGCTTATAATTTTCTACCCCACCTCATCATTTTCACTATTCCCATCATGTAGAATACTATTCTCTTGCATTCCCCCTTACCCACTTGATATTATTCACTCTAAATAGTCACTCTGAAATCCCACCTACTTCTTCCATTTGGGGTTTTCTCCAAGTAATCCAAGTCATCTCTTCTTCCAGACACCTAGAACTCCTGGTGTATGCCCCCTATTGCATCTCAATAGATCTTTGCTTGGCCAAACTTGAGTCAGATTTCTGAATCTTCTGTTAAACCTTCTGTGGACTTTCTTACGAACTCCAGTTTTAGTAAAGAACCCTGTTCAATTAGTACAACCAGAAACTCAGCCCTCAATATTTGACTACCTCCTCATCCTCCACCATCCTTCAGGGGATGCCTTAGCTGCCTGTCTTCAGCAAGCATCACATAGGTTCGTCGGTTTAACCAGATTTCCATTCACTCTTAATGTTTCCTCTGAGTCATCTTCTACCCATAGACATCAGATGTGGATGGAGCTTGGTACGTCTCCTGGCTGCAAGACCTGGTTGCCATACTTTCTGTGCCTATAGAATGATTCCTAAAGAAGTCTTCCTTAGTGAACCCCAAAAGTGACATTAACATTTTTTTCTTTAACATGCCCACATGCAAAAGTATTTGCTCCCCTGTCGTGCATATGCCCTTAACATTCCCAGTTACACTAAAAGCAGTGTGGGTTCAGTAACCATTTTATACGTGTAAGCCTCAGAGCTTTACCCAGCCCAGTAAAGCAAGCAGCACAAATTTGTGGAGATCAGCCCCAGCGCTTCGGAAGGACACAACGGTTTTGTGATCCTACCACTTAGGGGCCGCATGGCCGTGAGCAGCTCACTATTAATTTCCTCTAACCCTAAGGTTCCTTATATTTAAAAGAAAAAGAAAATTTTATTTTTGTGTGACTCAAGTGGGAGCAGCAGACGCAGTACCTTTTATGCTCTGGAAGATCTATGAATAACTGGAGTGATCATTTAAAAGGAAAAGTTCTTGAGCTCTACCTTCATTTCACCTTCAGAAATTCTGACTAGATCTAAAAAGATGCTGGATATCTACATTTCAATAAGTGACCCTCAGCCAAACATGTCCACAATGGAAATGTTTCAAAGTACCAGTATTTAAAAAAAAAAACCTGAGGTATAAAATAATAATAATAATAATAATAATAATGGAATTTATTTATAATTATTATAAACAAAAATTATGGTAAGATTGAATATGTTCTAATAAATAGCAAGCACTTCCACTTGCCATTCAATTTCAGTGCAAATTAAAGATAAAAACAATCAATAAAAGATTTGGACACAATGTCACCTTCATTTTTATACAAAAGCTAATAATGGGCAATATAATTTGTATCTATAAGCAAATGGACTTCCTAATACTGAGCTATGCAAGACATATCTATTGTCCTCTTAAATGAGTATCCTCTTCCTAAAAGTTGCAGTCTCAGAACTCCCCTCACTGCCACCACCACAAACTTTCACTCCACCTCAGAAAAAGATAGCAACAGTTAAGGCTAAAGTTAGGCATCTCCTTGCGCTCATACTATCAACTGTAGGAGTGTCACACTAACAAATGTCCCTCTGGGGAGGAAACCTCAAGGATAAGGAGCTGGCATTCCTCCCCCCCGCCAGTGTTTGTGGTGTGTTCTATTGTCTAAATGCTTGTGTTCCTCTAAAATTCGTATGCAGAAACCTAATCATCAATGTGATGCTAACAGATGGGACTTTTGAAAGATGATTATGCATGAAAATAATGGGACCAGTGGCCTTGTAAGGGGAGGAAAAAACCAGAATTCTTCCCTTCCATCAAGCAAAGACATGGGTAAGAGCCATCCATGAATCAGAATGGGAGCCCTTAATGGACACTTACTCTGCTGGCACATTATTCTTAGATTTGTGGCCTCCAGAACTGTGAGAAATACATTTTTGTTGTTTAATTTTTTTAACTGTCTCAATGTTTTAACATCTATGCTGCTGACAGAACTAACAGGTCCTCTATATATTGCTTAGGGTGACTGCCACATGTTGTTCAGAGTGATTGTTTTCATGTAATTGACTACAGCATTGTGTATAGAAGACATCTCCATATTGCTTTCAGGAATACAACTTATCTCCAATGGATTTTTTTATGCAGTCCTCAATTACTGCATGTTGAAACCTTTTGAACATGTTACATGCAGTTTCTCAGCAATGAGACTTCTTTCATAATTTTCAAAATTCCTTTGTGTGGAGAAAGCTATCCCAGATACATTGCATGCACGAGGTTTCTCGGTGTGTGTTCATGTCTCTTATAACTAGCTTTTATGATGAATACTTTCTCCCACTGCTCACACAGGGCTCAGTGTGAGTTTTTTTTAAAAAAATGTGTATTTTGTACATGGTCTTACTATGCAACTTGGACATATGGTGATCCTCCTGGCTTCAGCCTCCCCGGGGCTGGATTTACAGGTTTGTGACAGTGCCCCAGGACTCTGTCCCCAGCTCAGTGCACTCAGGGTCAGAGCCGCCCGGTATGTGCTACCAGAGAGTGAACCCTGACTCTTGCGCTCGCCTAAGCATGTGCTTAGTCCACTAAGCTATCTTGCTGGCCCTGTTAGTTCTTTCGTCTATTTAACAATGACTTTGTCGGCTGTAAGTTTCCCCACATTGATCACAAATGCGGCGTTTCTCTCCAGTATGAATGCTTTCATGACTATAGCAGTTACTTTGGTTCTACAAGCCTTCCTATGTTGCTTAAGTACATGCAATTTCTCCATGTTAGTCTTTTCATGTGTTTTCCATTGGCTGTGCCAAAAGAGTTCCCATTTTTCTTACATCCATAGGTTTTCTCCTTAATGTTAGTCCTTTCATGTGTTCTGCATTGACTGTGTGTATCAGAGCATTTTCCACATCTGTGCTCCGAAACCTTTTCCACATTGCTCACATCCATAAGGTCTCTCCCTAGTGTGAGGTATTTCATGTGTTTTACAATTACTTTGTGCACTAAATGCTGTCCCACATGGCTGACATACATGAGGTTCCGTCTGTATGAATTCTTTCATGTCTTTGACAACTACCACATGTCACAAAAGTTTTCCCACATTGCTTACATACATAGTGCTTTTACCCATTGTGAAATATTCCATGTAATACATTTTTTTCTGTATTTTAGCTAAGGGTCTACAGGGTGTTGAGGATCTAACTGCCGGATCAGACTCGTAGTGATTGGCCTGCATACAGCCTCCAAGACCTGGGATTACAGACGTGCATCACCACACCCAGTCTCAATTGCTGTCTCAGCATGCCCCAGTGGCAGATCTGGACTGGCCAGCCCAGAGATCAAGCCCCTGGCCACTGCACCTGCTTGCTCTTTAATCTGCTGAGCTATTTGACCAGACCTGGGACTTACCTTTAATCCTGGATATTCACATGCTTTGAGTTCAGTGTTAGCTATGTTGGGCACATTTGATGAGTGACTAATCAGAAGATTTCTCCAGGTAAGGTTTTCGCTGACTGCTTTCATGCACACATTACCATCTAGAGACCAAAACACCACTTCTTTATGCTGATATAATAATTCAAGTTGATGCCATTTCTCCACCTTTTCCCTTCTTAGATTTCTTCAGCAACTATTGTACTCATCCTCAGTTTTCTGGTCATCCCAATTTCTTTCTACCAAAGACATATTTCTGAAGGTTCCCCACATCACACCTCTGAAGAACTCCTTTTGAGATGAATCCAGCAAAACCCACTCTTCCACGATGAAGGTCACACCCACTTCCTCAAAGGTCACTGCCTTCATTGAGTGGCTTACAGGTCTCCCCGGTCTTTTTCATGCAGCCTGCAGCCAGTAGAAGCCCTAAAGGAGAGCATTCTAGCCAGGTTAGCCATCTCTCAGCAAAATCATTTTCATTGTTTATAAACTACTCGATCTCTATATTTTGAAGAAGCTCAAATGCATTAATACACTGGGCCACAATATACTTTATAGTTACTATATTATTTAGTATCCATAATAATCTCCTACAATGGAAGACAATGAAGAACAACAGAATTAAGCATCCAGCCGATCAGTGAGTAGTAGTCTTTGCCTTCTGTGTGCACATTTCATGAGCAGGGACTGAGTTGCATCCTACCTGACTCATTTTGCTCCAGGCAAAATATTCACTATTTTAAGGAATGCAGCAACACATTCATGTCAACAGCTATGGCTTAATTACTGTTCTTTATTCATCCTTTTCAATTAGGATATATTGCACTAACTAGTGATTAATGTATCATGCAGAGCTGGTCCATGTGCATCGTGATCGTCTCTCTTCTTTGTCCTTTATCTCTCCCATCACTCCCTGCTCCTCCCAACTCTTGCAAAAGCTCTACATTATTTCACCTTTTCTCTTACTTTTTTCTTTCTGTCACCTTGCCTACCCTCCCTTTCCATGCCCTCCATCTTCTGTTCTCCTTCTCATTTGAACGAAAGTCTCCTGACTTATATCTTTTATTCAGTTCTTCATATTTTGGGTATCTCATCTAAGATCAACTGTGCAATAGTTGAGCCTGACTCACTATTTTTGGATTTACAGCAATTCCCACCAACAGGGCCAGGCTTGTAGCACTGAGTTAACCAATTTAAAGTAGCTTTCAGTATCTGTGCTCTGCCCCAGTGCCAAGCCAAATTAACCTAGTTAGCATCCAAATGTAGATCAAAGCCCACTGTATACTGGAAATGCAGCTGGTGTTTATGCAACGATACCACTTCTTTTGAGGACCCATCCTCAACTACTCAATGGCATATTTCTCTGGCTATATTGTGGGTGTGTGATGCCTGGAAGTGGGGTGTAAACACCAACGTTGGCCTCAGAATTGGGCTTAATCAATCAGTGTATGTCATCTGATTGTCATGATGAAAATCAAAATAATGATCACATAACCCAACTAATCAAAAATCTAAAGACCTTTGCCCAAGCTACTGAACCACATTCCTCCTCCTGGCCCCTGACTGAAAGACTAGTGTACACTAACATCATTGGTGACCATCTTTCCAAAGATATAGGGGCCAGGGAGATGGCTTAGTGGAATAAGTTCTTCTGTGGCAAGCACAAAGGCCTGAGTTCAATCCCCAGTTCTGCCAACAAACAAACAAACAAAGATATGGTGATCATCGCAACAAGTCAGCAGAGAAAAAAAAAATGAAAATCAGAAAACTGGGAGTAGCTTTGAGTACCAAACCCAGCTATGCCTGTAACCTGTCCTAATCCTACATATTTCCCTCTATGTGACCCTAAAAGTTTCTTTTTCTGCTTTGCCATTTTTATCAAATTGCTTAGTTTTTCAGTTGCAACAGGAAGGTTACTGTTCTTCAATATCTTCCTGCAGTTTTCATTTCTCTTCTAGCACAAAAAAAGGACCAACCCTCCAGTCCTGTCCTAAACTATGATTCATTCTTGGAGCAAATAAACAGAAATTGGTATCTGTGTGCTTTGTTCATCCTGTGTGAGGTTTCATAGAGGCAGCTGGGTTCCCAAAAGATGTAGGTTCTGCTTAGAATCATCAGCGGCTAGAGACATGGAGCAATTAGCCAGTGTAGAACACACCAGGGAGTGTGAGCGTGGAATGTCTAAATGTCCTTGACTCCTGATTCTGGGATCCTAGAACCTATAGGTCTTCACTCACTGTCATCAGAACTGTGCATCATGTTTATAGCAGCACAATTCATCACAGCTAAATCTTGGAAACAACACAAAAGCCCATCAGTCAAGGAATGGATACAAAAGATGTGGTATTTTTATACAGTAGAGTATTACTCAGCTGTAAAGAAAGATAAACTCAAGGCTTTTTAGGGAACTGGATGCAACTAGAGAACATACTCATAAGTGAAATACCTCAGATATGTGTGTAAACATCATATTGTCTCTCTAGTACAAGAAACTGAATGAGTAAATAAGATGCAAAAGGTATAATAGATATTATGAAAGGGAAAGAAACTGCTCAAAAGGAAAGAACTGGGCTGGGAAAGGAGAAAAGATGGAAGTGGGGAAGATAGCTAAGATAATTCTACTAATTCCTATTAGTTCATTGAAAGGAATAATAAGTGCTTATATTATTTGATCAATTTTACATTCCTATATCTGATAATCTGAGTAACTATTTTGAAAATAACAATACGCAACACAACAACCACTGTTAATATAAAAAAAATGAAAAAAAAGAAAGAAAAGAAAAGAGAAATGAACTAGGACTGACAGAGCTATTGTAGCCTATTTCCAGGTCAGTCCTCTTCTTGCCATCTTTTTTCTCTCCCTTTTCTCCTCCTGAGAACTGTCCACCCCTCTCTGGGAAATCTAAATTTGGAGCAGTTTGGGTGGAGTTTTAACCTGATTAAATTGGGAATGCACCCTGAAGATCAGTGCAAGTCATCAGTGGGTGTGTCTGGGTGAATCATGGGGTAGGGGCTGGGGTCTACATCCGGCCTCACATCTTCTCCTTGCTTTAAGTCTTACCCTGTTCTGCTTCCAGGGCCATGAACCATGCAGCTTTGCTCTCTAACACCCATCCACCGTGATACCTGTACCTTATAGCTAGCTGATCAAGGACTGAAACAGAAAAAAATGAATAAATAAATAAACCTATCCCTCTTTGAGATGTGGGTGTTGAGTGTAACGTGTCAGTGCAAAGAAAGTTGACTAATACAGTAAATTCATATCCAAAAATTAAGTCACTGTTATGACTATATCTGACCATGTGGCTTAGAAGCTTTTGGAGCTGTTTTGGGGAAAAAGTTTAGAGACATTCAAAGATGCTACCTAGATAAATCCACAGAATGCAGTAAACAAAACAGGATGGTCAGAGCTCAGAAGATCAAAATGCTTATAGGAATGCTGAGAAAAAATGCCAGGGTTGAGAGGGTTCCACTCATACTAAGGATTTTATTAGCAGTTGGACAAGTGGCCCTATGTCTTATATTCTTGAAGAAAAAATTTTTTCCATTTTTTGGCAATATCCTGAAACTCCAGAAGACTAAAATTAAGGATGATGGTCTAATTCAACTGGAAGTAGAAATTCAAGAGAGCCCAAAATTCAGACTGTAGCAGTAGTATTATTGGCTGCTTGTAAACAGGTTTATAATGGGAATCAGAGCCAAAAACAGAGCAGAAACATTTTAAAGTATTAAAGTTTGACCCAGAAAAAACATCATGTGTAAGGTTAGGACCAAAGAAAGTAACTGCTAAACAAATCAGCATCACTAAAACAGCACATACTTTGTTCAGGGGAAAGAAGAAAAATGTCTTGGATGTATCTCAGAAATCAGCAAGAATCAATCCATGACACAATCAAAAGATGCTAACTGTCCACCTTCCATTTGAGGAGAATGTCTCTGAGAATTCTTTTCCAGAAGGGCCTCTCAGAAAAGTGTTCCCAGGAGTTGTTTCATTGTGTACAATTCAGGCACTCAGCATATACTGCATCCATGGTCTAGGGGGCCTGGCTGCAGCAGCCAATTACAGCAGATCACTCATGTGATTTGGTTTTACTGACAGGTATAGCTATGTGGTCAGGGAGACTACTACCCAGATTTCAAAGGAAATCCTGAGAGACCAGACCCGGAGCTTCTGAGAAAGTGATGTATGAAGCTGTGTGAATGACCCAAAGTTGCAACAGAGACCTCAGGAAGTTGGAGATATCAGGAATATGAGATGTTTACTGAGGAAAGCTGCAGCTTAATAGTGGAACCAACCCAAGAGAGAAGCTATGGGGGTGGCAAATTGCAAAGTCCTATGGGTGGGATTGCTGAAGCCCTCTGGAACTCATTTCTCACCAGTGTGTGCCCTGATTACAATATACAGAGGTACAAGACTTAGTGTTTGCCCTGCTGGGCTTTGGCTTTGCTGTGGTCCAGTGGTCCAATTCCTTTCTATCCCTCTACTCTTCCCTTTTATAACGCAAATGTTTACTCTGTACACTTAGATCTTGGGCTTATGCATCTTGTTGTGTGTGTGCATGTATGTGTGTGTGTGTGTAAAGAGGTTCACAGATAAGATCTTGTTCTGAGTCTCAAAAGACACTTGGACTTTATTAGGACTTCTATCTAGGTGATTTGGGGAGATGGCTGGGCCTGGGTGCATCGTGTTGGATTGGAGTACGTGATAACTACATTCGTTCTGTATAGTCCTGAGTACGAACAATGGAAATTCAATTCTGTTTTTTTTCAGCTATGCCCTTCTGCCATGCCACACTGCCTTGGAGCCAGCCAACTATGAACTGAAACCTCTGCAAGCTGTACTAAAATAAACTTAGCGTCCTTTAACTTTGGGTGTTGGGTTTTCAGTCTCAACAATGAGAAAGTAACTAAGACAGACTTGGGCTTTTGAAAAGTTCTGGAACTTCTGAGATTTTAGAAAAAAAAAGATTGGTTTATTTCCAGTTATATTGGGATAGTTTTATCAAGGTAGGAATAATTGTGAACTTGCTTTTATACTTGGAGATTAAGTATAGTTTAGGAGGTGTGTCTGGTTGTCAAGTAGTGGATTGTGACTGTTAATTGTGATAAATCAACTTTGCAGTAAGAATCACCTAGTAGACTAATAAAGCACAGTTCAGGATGTGTTCATCAATGGTTGACAAGTAGGGCAGAAAACTGAAAGTGGACAACATAACTTATATGTAAGTGGTATGAATCAATAGACTTATAGTCCATAGGATAAAACGGGAAAGAAGAAGGAAGTTTCCTCATATTGAACAAAAGCTTCTAGATTTTGCCTGAGGATAAGAAACTCCAGTTGATTCAGCCTTAGAACATATGCTTGCACCAACTAATGTACAGTGAGCTTCTTGCCCTTCAACTTAGACAGATGACCCACCCTTGATCCCTCTGATTTGCAGCTTCCGTCTTCTTGCACCAAGAAGCTCCTGCCTTCCTCAGCTCTCTGGCCTGCAGCCAGCAATTATAGGTTCTTCCATTTCTTTTTTTGTAGACACCACTCTGGACTCCCCCACCTCTGATCTCACAGATGACCATTGTGGATTCTTCTACTCCTAATCTTGAGAATCTACCTAATAAATTCCTTTCCATAATTTTACATAGATTTGCTATTGATTCTGTTCCTCCATAAACCCTAACTAATAGACTATTTTTCTATGTCTACATACTATAAGAGGCAGAGGATAAACACTGAAAATATTTGTAAATTTTTCTTTGTTCAACTCAAGTAAGTGAGATGCAATCACCAAGTCACCTTGGGACTTTAACCCTCAGAAAAGTTATGGGTCCAAGATGCTTAGCAGAGGTTTGAGACTCAAAATTCTCATCTTCCACAGATTTCCAGATGAGCGTAGGGCCAGAAAAAAAATCAGTTCTTTTATCCTGCATGAAAGAGGCAAGATATTGAAACATATGCAAAACAGGACTCCTTGGCCCCTACTCCAATGGGAGCTTGCATTTCTCACTTACTAGATGTTAAATTAGAATAAATAAATACCTTCTTGAAGGCTAGGTTTACACATTTGCAGAACAGGAGCAATAGTAGGCTCCAGAGTGCAGCTGGGATTTTACAGGTCAATCATGGCACAGAAGGGAAAAGGAATGTGTAGCCAGGAAAATGAGGTGGGCTGTGCAGTAGGTCCTGGGTTCGCAACCACAAGATCAAAAGACTTATGAGTAGCCCCACTTCTCTGGCGGCACGCTGGCCTGCTGAGAAAGAAGGCATGCATCCTTCAGTAGCTCAAATCCCACGGGTTAGCTTTTCAAGCTTATGAAAGAAAATCAAGCAAAACAAATTTTTCTTTTCATTCCCTCTAGGATTTCATTCCATGCTTGTGATAGTTAACTACTATGTCACCTTGAGTAAGAAACACCTGGCTGCTGGCCTTAGCATACTTCTGGGTGAGACTGAATGGAATTACTAAAATGAAAGCCCAACCTGGGTGTGAGTGATGCCAACAAATATGCTTGTAGCCTTAGTGGAATAAAGAAAAGGAAAAAAGGCTTCTGCTTCTTCAGAGGAGCTCCAGCCTTTGCCTTCAACTTGGATATCTGTCTCCTGGCTTTGAGGGAAAACCCTTCAGACTCCTTATATAGACTCACACTGGCATTGTGGTGAACTCCACACCTCCAGCTTTTGACTGAATCCTTCTAATCTCCATTGGACAGAGAGCCCCTTCTGCACCTTTACATACCTGACTATGCAGGTAGCCATTGTAAGCTGCTTACCCTTTAAGTCTGTTTTTCTAGCAATCACTGACTGATACAGTGCCTCACCTGCCCTAAATTTTCTCCCATGAGACCTGCTGCCATTGTCATCTCCCCCAAGGGGTCCTCTGATGGAAACTGCAGCCAGCATCCATCTGGTTATGCGCCACCCTCCTCCAAAAAAAGCTCCATTGCAGGTTCCTGGCTCTGCTTCCATACATCTAACAGTCTGATCACTGCTGCTCTATCACACAAAGGCATCCCTGGCCAGACAGCTCTGCATCATTCTATTGCAAGTGGATGGTACCTTGTTTCCCATTCCTGCCATGGAGGCCTTGTGTTAATTGGAAATTCCAACCCCTCTTCCTCCACCAAACTTTGGGTTTCCCTATGCAGAAAAGCCCTTCTTGGGGTTTGTGTCTCAATGTTAACATAACTTGATCTTCACTTTGCAAATTCCTACTCATTCTCATGTCATGTCCCAGAGTGACAACAATTACTGATAATATTCAATGATGTATAATGGGCACTGAGCACTGTGCCACTCACTTTACATGGCTTGTCTATGCCAATCCTTAGTGTAACCTAAGAAGTAAGAAGCAAGACTCTTTCCATGGCTTAGACAACAAAATCAAGGCTCATGGCTGCACTAGCACAGCTTCTGGCCATACTGGCTCAAGGCGGGTCTTAGAACTTTCTCTCTGGCCTTTCCTTCAAGGTCAATTCACCATGTTCACAGACCTGAGGCCAGTAGGTGTGGCCTTTTCCAAAACACAAAGGAGGCATTGACAGTTGCCCCTGAATCCCATGCTGGGGGAAACCTGATGAAAATGACATTTGCCCTGTGCTATGAGCTATGAATGTCCTCTCACTGGATCTTCTAGTTCAGAATGACTAAGCCATGGATCTTTTGCAGAGAGGCTTACCAATGAGTAGCCTTGGGTACCAATATTGTGATCCTGCATCTAATTCACTGTGTGACCTTGGAATTAGATATTTTCGTTTCTGGCTTTTATGTGGGGCTGAGCGCCCAGGGAGAACACCTTAACAAAATTATTCCAAGCTGAAGAAACAGCAAGTGC
Source organism: Octomys mimax (assembly GCA_002564305.1). NCBI lineage: Eukaryota > Metazoa > Chordata > Mammalia > Rodentia > Octodontidae > Octomys > Octomys mimax. The sequence goes on from NDGM011069412.1 coordinate 13,973, forward strand.
AAAGGCCTGTGGGAGGTTGAGTGCCCATAGTTGTCTGGAGGTGGAGCAGGGGGAGATAGCTGATTCAGAGAGAAGAGCAGAAGACAGATGTGAACACATGGGATTATTTAAAAAAAGAAAAAGAAGAGGAAGCAGAAGCAGAGAAGAAGGAGGAGGAGGAGGAGGAGGAGGAGAAGGAGAAGGAGAAGGAGAAGGAGGAGAGGGAGGAGGAGGAGGAGGAGGGCCGGTGAGATAGCTCTATGGTCTAGTGTCTGCTTAGGAAAGCCCAGGGACTGGGGTTCATCCCTAGCACCACATGCCATGCTGACCCCAGCCCAAGTGCACTGGGCCAGCCACCAAGACCAGGTGTGTAGCACACACCTGTAATCCCAGCACTGGGGAGCCTGAAAACAGGAGGATCACTACAAGTGCAAGCTATATCGTGAGATCCTATACTGAATGCATTTAAAAGAATAAGAAAAAGAAAATAAATTTTTTTAAAAAATAAAAGGAAATAAAGCCATTTTCTGTCTGTGTCCCATTCTCCCACACTGCACCAGGATGTCAACCTCAGCTGAAGGAGGAGGGCAATAAATGCATCTCCCAACAGCCACAAAAAAAAAAAGACAAATTAGTATTTTTGAAAAAGACATGAGAAAAATAACATTTAACAAAAATGTGTTCTCTTGGTTCTTTCCTGTGCTTCCAGAAACACACAAATTTACTCCTAAATTGTCCTGCTGGGCTGGCCTTTGTTCCTTGCCTCGGGAAGCTGCATCTCGGCCAGCTGGGATGGAGGCTGCCTTCAGCACATGCAGACTCCTCAGCTCAGATGGCAGGAAGGCCAGCAGCCGCTTGATTTCCCCGCAGATCCCAGCAGCAGCCCCATTGCCTTGATTGCTTCTGATAAAGGCACACTGAGAAAAATGAAGCAGGACATCTGTTCTCTCTGTCACTTAGAGTTGGCAAAAACCCACAGTCAATGTGGTCACTCGAAACCAATGCAAAAGTAAATTTCACTTACAGGAATCCCCAACAGCAAAATTATGAATCCAAACTTCATTCTACCTTTCATTAAAGCATGAAAGTATGTACTGGCCGACATCCAATAAGATGTCCACATGTCTTATTTAAGAAGACCTATAAGAGCAGAGCCAAACAATCCTGCACTCCACCCTTGTGGCATAATTACAGACCCGAGCTCGAGGTCTGTCTTTGCCACTTGTCATCTGTCACATCTTTAAGGGATACTTTTGTTCAAATCAATAAACGTTTAATTAGATGCTACAGTGTGCCATCATCCCTCACCTGCGTTCGTGCACAGCTCAGTCAGTGAGCTTGGATGCATTCTGACCCTTTTTCAGCTTGAGGATTCTATGAAGAGCCAATACCTGAGTAAAGCCTTCAGAAATAAGTAGGAGTTAGCAAGGTAAGGAGAAAAGAAGAGAAGGCAGCCTGGACAATAGCGAGAATCGAAGGTATGGAGAGTCCAGCACTGGAGTGTGTGTGAGAAGCTAATGCTACACAAATAGAGCTTTATATTGATGGGTGGGTTGGCAATAAGGTAAAAGTAGAAGGTCAACAAAGAGCAGGGCAGGAGATGCAGATCTGATTCCATATGGAAGCTAAACCCAGACACACATGAGAACACCCATGCTGCACATGTGATGGGGAAGACAAGCTCAAAGGAGCCAGGAAAAAATGAAAAGGAGGGACAGGTGAAGGAGTGAAAAGAAGAAGGATCAATCCAAGCAGTGGAGGAATATAAGAGGAGAATGCTGATGTGAAAGTCAACAGCAAAAGAGACTGTAGAGCGAACGGGAGAGGCTTCCCTGTCATCTGCAGCAGGGAGGTTGTGACGTGGCCAAACAGCATGTGCCCCTCTGTCAGCTCTAGGAGGCTGGGACACCAAAGCATCAGCCTGTTATGGCTGGAAAGAAGGTAAGAGTCTATGAAACATGAAATGGACCACAGGAAATCCATCCATGGTGCAAGATCTCCGCAGAAGAAGATGGAAAAGATAGAGAATAAACTAAATGAAGAACCTAAAAAATGTAGCAGTAATAAAAACCAATGTGCTAGAACTTAAAATTCATCTCTACAGGCCCAAAGGAAATTTTCAATAGGAAACAGAAAGTCAAGGTAACCAAGAAGGATATGATGAACACCAGTATGGAGAATACTCACGCTGGGCCAGGTCACACAGGCAAGGGGAAGAAGAAAGATGCACTTCTTTCTGTGCAGAAGAATGATACATTAGTCTCTTCTTTTGCTGGAATGAAGTATCTGACATACACAACATAAAGAAGAAAAGGTTTATTCGGGCTCATGGTTTCAGAAATTTTAGACCACTGTCAACTGACTCTAAAACAGAAATGGCGTGCTAGGAGGGCCTGATGGAGAAAAGCTGTTAAGATCAGAAAAGTCAGGAAGCAGAGAGAGTAGGAAGAAAGTCAGAGTGAGAGAGTCAAGAAGCAAGACTACATACAGTGTGTCAGGTCCAGTCTCCAGGGACCCATCTACTCTGCCCACCCTAGCTCCTGACAGCACATTCTGCTATGAATTCATGAGTGGAATGAGTCAGAGATTAGTGTACCCAAAATGATATGATTACTTTCTAATCACCACACCTCTGAACATATGACCTTTAGGGGGGTTGGATATTGAGATCTGCGCCATAAGAGAAGGTGACTTGGCTTCTGAGCACCAGACCATGCAGGATACGGATGTGGGTGAGTTTGCAGGCAGAGTGGTAAGAATTGAGAGATGTCCACCTGCTTCTCTGCATATTAACTACACTGAAATTCAGCACTTTCCTTTGACAAACCAGCAGGTTGTATTTCCACCATGAAACAGGCTTGGGAGGTGGAAGTGCTCTACAACCCTTGTGGCTTTCCTCACCACGGTGGTATAAAACGCAAATCTATAGTGCTCACATAGGCTTGGCAAAACTCAAACATCTTCATTTAATTCAAGGACATGAAGACAATTTCACGAAAACAGAGTGTATTAATTTCTTTTTAAGTCAAAAAATACATGAGTTAAAGTGAATGTTAACACAGCCTCCTTCATCTCAAAATTTAAGCTCTAGTGCTACTGGACTGCTTGTAATAGATCATACTAAATGAAATGGGCATTTCTGCAAATAAAAACATATCCAATGTCAGAAATTACATGTGGTCAATGTGCTAAACACCCTACCAGCCAGCTCTTTACTCTTTCAAGACCTATGTAAAGGTTGTGTCTCTTGTTTTAAAAGTCCTGTTCCTGGCCATACCACTCCACTCCCTAATGTGGCCAGGTAACTTCTGTCTATACTTTTGTTTGTTTGTTTGTTTATTTGTTTATTTCATGTATTTAGTACATGGAAATGTACTACAGGTCTACAGGCTCTCAATACACAGATCAGACTTTTAGTGATCCTCATGTTCTCAGCCTCCCGAGTCCTGGGATTACAGCTGTACACCACCATGCTCAGTCTCCATCGGTCTCAGCATGCATCCAGGGCAGGACTCACGTGGCATGCTGGGGATCAATCTTCCTTTTATTTAAACAGAATAAAAAATAATTGAAAGAAAAAACCTTTAAAAACTACACAGAGTTTCATGAAACAAGATGATAGGAATTCAACAATTGTTGGTATATTGCATAATATTATCTTCAAATTAGTGATTAAGGTTACCAGATATAAGCATGCAAAATTACTCAAAAATTAAAAAGGAGAAAAAAATTAAACATTGACTGTTACTTCTGTAGAGCAGTAGAAATCAACAATACAATTATCCTAGCTATCCTGTGTATACACATATACATATTTTCCTTCCTTCCTTGTTTTCTTTTCTCCATTCCCTCCTCCAAGTTGTTCCTTCCTTTTGAACAATTTCTTTTCCTTTCACAGTACCCATTTTACCTTTTGGATATTATTTATTGTTTCAGGTTCTTACACTAGGAAGACAATATAATGTTTACACATTTGAGTCTGATTTATGGGCATGGTGTCTCGCTGCATTCATTTACCTATTAAAGTCTTGAGTTTACCTTCCTTTAGAGCTGAGTAATACTCCATTGTGCAAAAATCCCACATCTTTTTTATTCATTCCTTGGTTGATAAGTATTTGTGTTGTTTCCAAGACTTAACTATGACAAATTGCACAGCTATAAACATGGGTGCACATATATCACTGTAGTATGATGTTTCAGTTCTTCTGGAAAAAAATATGCAAGAGGAGAATAAATGAAAGGGATTTCTCATCCTAGTGTTTTGAAGAATTTTCACTCTGCTTTCCAAAATGATTGAACTGGTCTATACTCCCACCAACAGTAGTCATTAGAGAAATTTAAATGAAAATAACAACGAGATTCCATCTCACCCCAGAAACAATGTCTATCATCAAGAAGTTAACCAATAACAGATGCTGGAGGAGCTGTAGGGGAAAAGGATCCCTTCTCCTGTCTACTCTTAACAGCAGTGTGGCAGCACTTCTCCCAAGAAGGTTCCCTTAAACAGTGTGTTATTTGCCTGTTACTACACGTGACTGCACAACACAAATTCCATAGTTTGAATCCGTCCACACTCCTTATATCCCAGTTTCTATGGGCAGAGCCCAGACATGGCTTTCTAGGTTCACAACACTGCAATGAAGATAGTGGCCCTGTTGTTTTCCTCCCACAGTTAATCAAACAAAGATTTGCTCACAGTTTCCTTTTGTTGGGGGTGGAATCCCTTTCCTTGATGGCTACTGAACTGAAGGCTTTATTTTCTAACTGGCAGTGGTTAAAGGCCACCATCAATGATTTATACAAGAGCCTCTTCAGAAGACTATTCACATCATGGCCATTGGTTACATCAAACTCAGCAAGGAAATCATGTAACAACATGGACAGTGTATCATAAGTAATCTAAGTATGGAAGTGACAGCAAATATTTTGAGTTGCCCTCCTGAGAACTGATGACCAAATACCTGAGTACAAAAGGTGACAATAGCAGGGAGGCATCTTAGAGTCCCATACTACAGCCAACAAGGCTAAATTATGGAACCTCCTCTGTGTTCCCTTTGCCCACAGGCAAGCTATAACTTCAGCTTCATTACCTAAGCACAGTGGTTTTCTGTTGATGCATCGTTTTATCCTAATTTGTGAGATTTGTGAAAGATATTACATCTCACTCATTGCATGACCATAACCAGCCCAGTGTTTGACACAGAGAAGATACTCAATATACACTTGAAAAATGGCACTGCTGCTAGATTGGTAAGTCACAGGACAACCTAGACCAAAAGGATATTATGAGCTCTATCAATTTTCACAAAGTACTGGATATGAAAAACCTAACTATTATATTCCACAGTTAAACTGCAAAATTAAAATTGGATGAATGAAATAATTAAAGGACATTTAAGTGCCTTAATGAGGAGCCATACTAAGAGAGATTGCGTGACACCGCATCAAAGACTGGGTTCTGGTCTGCATTTGAGATATGAATTCTCATTTCAGAATGAAACTAGTCAGCAATGAGCCACTCTGAAGAGAGGAGCATTGGACCTGGGGTTGTTATGACTTAATCTTTGAAACAGATAAAGAGCAAAGGCAAGAATAGAGAGGGAAAGGAGAAACAAGGGAGAAACAATATAGGCATGAGTGGGGAGAAGGATGTAAAATGTATTCAAATGAAGACATTTAGTACACAGAGTCAAGGAAACTCTAAAGAAATAGATGTGGTTCATTGGAAGAAATGAAGTGATAGGTGGACAAATCCAGTTTCAAAGTGACAATTAGACCCACAGACCACATCAAAAGAGACAGACTTAATATTCCTGACATCTATGATATATAAATGATTTACAAGGTAAGATGGCCTTGTAAATGACAGCATAATGTAACAAATGACAGTGTAAATGTAGATGACAGTGGTCACCTGAAGAGACAAGTACAGAAGAATGTAAAATGAATATCTTTGCTCCTGAGAGCAGGAAGACACAGTAAAATGTTGAAAGCCTGGAGCTCACTGCAGAGCCCCAAATGAGTCCATTTCAGGAAGCTGGGGCCAGGAGATAGCTCAGGGCTGGAGAGATAGCTTCAGGCTGGGGAGATAGCTTAACAGCATAAGCACATGTCTGGCAAGCTCAAGGTCCCAAGACTGATCCCCGATACT
>NDGM011069432.1:0-14352 GCA_002564305.1 Octomys mimax
TGACAATGACAAATTTCTGGTGTGTTCTTCATAGAGGAACACGATTAAGGCTAAGAGGCCCAGGCACAAGTAGCAAGCCACTCGCCAAATGCCTCAGGAAGACCACCCTCTTGCCTCTGTGACGCCCAGTGAGGACGGTCAAGATGGTGCCGGGAGTGATGCTAGCTCGAAGTTTCCTCACATGCTGACTGAAGGGTTTCTTGCTGTGGCTCAAGAAAGCCACGGCTTCAGTAAGGTAGTATCTAGGCATTTTCGAAGCTTAACCATCCGGGCACCTCTATTCTTGTCCCCACCACCTGGTATTGTGATTGGAGCAATAACTTTCTCCTTTTTCTTCTCAACCTTTGATTTAGCAGTTGTGTAATTTCTCTTATACAAAGCTTTTCTGAAATACATAGAAGATCAGGAGTATCTACCAATTCCTCTAACCAGGACAGAATTTTGGTTGCAGTGGGGCTGCCCCTTCTTGGACTTTTTGCCTTGACTTTACCCTTTTTACCAGTACTGCTGGCAGAAGCCTTCTTGGCTTCAAGTTTCTTCTCTTTAGTGTCTGGCTTCTCAGTTTTTTCACAAACCATCTTGCAAGATGGGAAATAAAACTCAAAAATTTTTTAAAAATTAGATTGTTATTTTTGTCAGATATGTTTCACTAAGGAATCAAAATTGATCACATAGCTCTTTTATTGAATATATACAGATATATAAATAAGATATAGATATAGATATAGACATAGATAGATATATAGATATCTCCATTAACTACTGTTTAGGTCAAGAAGCTAAAAGGGATGGAAGTGAAAAGACACAGGATCAGCAAATGTTTAAGACCAAAATCTTGGATGCTCTTTAGAAAGTTGATAGTGAGAGTCTACATTAAAAGCCCAGAGAAACTGGAATCTGTTGTTCACAGACAATAGGAGCAAGAGACACACTGCTCAAGCAGAATGGAGCTCTTCAAACCCATGCCAGCATCCTCCTTCATCCCCTTTTATTCTACAAGCCCAGTGGATGGTGACAGTGCAACCAGGCTCAGTATGCAACCAGGTTGAGTATAATCTCCTTCAGTTTGCTGGCCTACATAGCAATCATCTCTGCAGATACCCCCAAATGACTCAAAATTCACTAATTTTCTAGGCATTTATTAATCCAATCAAGTGGACATAGAGTGACAATGACCAGACTACTATTGTTGGAGTTGCCTCATGGTCATTTCACGCTGTATATATACTGATTTAACAGAATCATAGCAGAAGATAACCATCAGCAGTGACAAAATGTGAATCAGTCCAAATACAGGTCATCCTAGTTTTGATTTTATTACACTGTGAGATCAATTAGGAAACAGTAAACACCAACAAATTAAACAGAAGGAATTTAACATAAAGAATTAAGGGCCATGCAAAATAGCAATTACAAGATCTGTGGAAACTTCACATGATGCCCAGTGAAAGACAACAATGGAAGTAGATCAGTACTCTTTGGAAAAGACATGTCTCAGTGTACCAGGTAGCAGGGATACTTTCTGTTTTGGCTCAGCTGAAGCCACTATGGCACAAATGGGTGAACAATGGCACACTCTAGAGAGCCAGTGGGGTTGGGAAGACAGATGGGACCCTGTAGATCTGTGGCCCTTCCCACTGAGGTCAGCTGCCTGCAGGCAGTGACACCTGGGTGGTCTCTGCTTCTCAAGAGCTATAGAATAGTTATTACAAGGATGAAGTTACCAAGTCCCAATGGTGCCACATGTGACATTCTAGACTCTTCTTGGGGCAGACTAATAGCTACTTGTATGTGTGTGTGTGTGTGTGTGTGTGTGTGTGTGTGTGCGTGTGTGTAAGAGTATGTGTGTACACATGTGTCACAGTGATAAGTGCTGTTCTACTCACACACAATTCCACTACACTGGCACCTTCCTCTCTCTGATATTTGGAACTCTTTTTTCCAAACAATAAGATTACAAACTCTTGTTATATTCAAACTATTGACTCATTTGATCAATTCTAAGATATACAGTCTCATCTTACCAAACCAAGCATGTCACTGTTAACTAGAGTTTGATATTTGTATAATTTCCCATATTTTTGATAAAACATACATAAAATGAAATTCACAGATCTGAAGTATGAAATCTAAAAATATTCAAAGTGCTTATATGTTTAGTCACCTCAGCAAAGTCACTTGTGCCTCTTCCCAGTCAATCGTGACCCCTGCCTCACATGACTTTTCTTCACATACTATGCTCTTCTGCTTTAAGACAACGTGCACATAAGCCAATACTACATGTGTTTTCTTTTTCTTTTTTGGCTGAAGCAGGGATTGAACTCAGGCCCTTGCGCTTGCCAGGGAAGTGCTTGTTCTACTGAGCCATCTCCCCAGGCCCCTACATGGGTTTCCTTATGTTGTGGTTGTCTTGGTTAGCGGATACTTTGATTTATTACAGTTTGACCTGTTGTAGAACTCTATTCCCTTTTATAAAACAGCATTTTATTATTCGAATACAATTTGTTCATATAATTCTCTATTTTTGCATATTTTGAGTTGCCCTTCTGTTTCAAGTTATTAATTTATAAATAAGCATATTACAAACATTCTTGTATGCATTTCACATAAGCTTCTGTCCTGGTCTTATCAGTGAGATGCAACACTCAACAGCCACAAGCAGATGAAAGAGAGCCTAACTTTGCCTCACAGCTTCAGAGCTCTGAGTTCAGACACAGGACATGTTTTTAAAGAACACCCAAGATCTCAACTACAGCAACCTATTTTCATTTTTATTGGCCAGCTGTCTAGGAGTATATTCATGTTTACCTTAATGGAAAAGTGTAAAAATATTTATTTTTCCCTCCTTCCCCCATCATCCATGAGTAAGGGGGGCTAGTTACCATTTCTGAACCTAAACTTGGTATTCTTGGACTGCTTGTCGTTTGCTTTGGCCATCCCAGTGGATATGACATGGTTTATTTTTGTGGTTTGAATTTGTGCTTTTCTATAGAAATGATTTTCAATGTTGTTTCACAAGCTCTCTGGCCACGGGCATATTATTATACGTTGAATATATGTATTTCCCCAAAGTCATATGTTGAAACCTTAACACTCAGAGTAACCATAATTGGAGGTAGGTCTTCCATGGAAATGAATAAAGAGGTTAGAAAGGTGGGTTCTGCTGTGATAGGGGCCATGTCCTCATTAGAACAGGTACCAGAGAGCTCACTGCCCATACTATGCACCGAGAAGTCGGGAGTCCTCCATCTCAGGGCAGAGCTCCTAATGACTCTGGCCCTAAGGACACACTGGTTTTAAACTTTCAGGTTTCCAAAGGATGACAAAATAAACTTATTTGTAACCTACACTACTCTGATATGTTGATATGGCTATTGAAGCCGACTAAAAACAGAGACATCTGTTTTTGTGAAATGTCTGTAGCATTTCTTTTTCTTACATTTTCATTGACTTGTTTGATGCCTCATTATTGATTTACAATCATTTCTTAAGTATTTTGAAGATATGTCATTTGCTTAATTTTTTCAGGCACTAGTTTAACTAATTGTTTTCTTAATGGTATTTAGTGGTGACTAATTTGTTAAGCCTTTACTTTTATGTGATTATGGATTAGGTATCCTATGCAAAGTTTCTTTGATCCACTTTGTTCTCTGAAGGATATTTTTGCTAAATATAGATTTCAGGGTTGTTTTGTGTTTCTGATCACAGCATCATTTTAGTTCTAACATTATATTGTGATTTTATTTTGCATACCAAATTAGCTGTCATTATCAATTTTATTCCCATAAGTGTAATGTGTTATTTTTCTTTCTGCTTTTACATTCTTTTCTTAAAACCTTACTTTTCAATAGTTTGGTTACAGTATGCTTATGTTTTATGTTTGTTGTATATATCATGCCCTTCTTGAGATTTATTAACCTTCTTGAATTTATAAATTCCCCTTTCTCCAAAAGATGATCATTATGAGCTATTATTTTTTAAAAATAATCTCTTTTGCGTGTTTTCTCCACTTCGTCTGGGCCTCTGCTTACCCTTGTGTTAAGCCCCTTGATATTGACCCACACATCACTGAGGATCTATTCATTTTTAATTTGCTATGTTTTTCTAGACTAGATTATTTGGGTTGATTTGTTTCCAGTTTCACTGACTTTTTGCAACCACAAAACCACCATTAAGTCTGTTTACCTAATTTTTCAATTCTAATAATGTGCTTAGCTGTTACAGAATTTCCATTTGGTTCTTTTAAAGTATAATTTCTATTTATCTGCTGCTACTTTCCATTTATTCATTTGCTATTGTCATAGTTTTCTTTAATGTTTAAAATATGTTTATATTCATAACGTTTTGAAAGCTGTTTTCTGCTGTTGCCAACATATTAGTGATTTTAGGATTTTTTTATGGATTCTTTTTCTCTTGACTGTTGATCCAATTATCTTTTACTTTGCCTTTCTAAGGAGTTACTCTAGATTTGGTTACCTTCCCTTGGGATAATTTTTCTGTCTACTCTATAGTAGATAGCAAACATTTCTATGCTTGGTAATTTCAAATAAATAATTTATATGTCATAGTTTGAGTTTTTGCCATCACAAATTCAGGGATTGGCCAAGAATTGGGGCGAGTTTCACATATAACTCCCTTTTGTGGCACCTTTATTTGCTAGATTCAGTTTGGATTTGATAAACTGAACCTACGTTTGTGCCCTGTGAGTGCTGCCACAGCCCCTCATTGCCCTGTGGTGTAGACAGCTTTGGTCTGGCACACAAGTCTGGGCGAACACCGCAGGGAAGGAATCCCTCTCAAGTCTAGCCTGCTTGACCAAAGTGGTCTCATGTTCTTGATCACAGAATGGGTGACGCAACATTGATCCACAGGATTTTACTTTATTGAGATTATCAGAGCCACAGAAAGGTCAAGGTCCTTCAGCGGAACGTATGCTATTGCTCCCAGACACCCTGGAAATGAGAGCAATGAACTGCAGCTCAGGCCACAGAGTGAAGCCCCCAGGTCCGTCGGGAGACAGAAAAGAGTGGGAAAGCTGTAGGCCAATCCTCTCCTGGGGTTTCTGTGGAAAAAGGAACATCAGGGCAAGGTCAGCCTCTTAGGGCTGAAAAGATCAGCTAACTCCAGGGTGCCGCAGGCCAGCCAATCTGCTTCCCGCTGTCAGGAGGCTGATCTTGAGTCTGATTTAGGGCAGGGGACATACTGGCACTGCGTGAGAGTTAGACAGAGGAAGTGGCTGCTGTGAGGACTCGGGTCAGTGGCTTATCTGCAAGCCGGGCTCACGGGAGCAGTGGCATACTACACTAGGAGCAGGCTAACCCAGGGAGAGGCAGCCCCTGCCCGGCCTGCAAGCCCAGCACCTCAGGTGCCGAGGGATGAAGGAATGGAGGAAATTTTAGAAATGAGGCTGCTACGCTCAGAAAGACTCTGTGCCCACTATTGACTTTCAATCTAGAAAACCCTCAGCGTAATGTTCTGTGAAATCCGTGTCAAAAAGGCGATAGGTAAATATTTCCGTTTCTGTAAAAATGGTAGCTAATGTGTAGTCTTACGATAAGCCACGCAAAATACGCATAGCATGTCATGAATTAAAAGAATGATCACCATTAATTCTCACATAAATCTTACTGGCCCTGCCACCATCTACATGAGTTATAGAAAGAGGACTTTTTAATGCACAGCACAGAATCAAGGCTGGCCTGTCGGATGCAAGCAGGTTGGCAGGAGGGTGACTGTTCACTTCTGGGTGATGCATGGCTTCCTGTAATATCTGATTACAGTTACCCTAAGAAAATATGACCTAGAAAAGTCCTGGCAGTCACCATAATAAGAGGTGACCTGTAAGATTTTTAACAGTCATCATAGCAAGATATGACCTAAAAATGTTGAACGGGAACCTCTTTTTAAGAATTTGTACTGAAATTCTGACTTTTGTGTTACACTATTAAAACTGAAGCCCTGAAATTCCAGCTCTTGTTGTTTTGAGTAATATGCCTCAGAGGACATGTCCTTCCGTCCTCCATCCGCGCTTCCTGCCTTCTGTAGGAGAGGTGCAGAGTGCCGTAGTCAAGGCCTCCTGCTCCACTTCTAACTCCTTTGCTCTCCTTTACATTGCTAACGTTGGGAAAGCAACTTCTGTTTTAATTGCAGACAATGTTTCTTCTAGACTACTTAATTTGTCTCTGTCTAGATTCTCCTGCAACTTTGTACAGTTCTTTCTTTCAAGTCAAAATATTTCGTACTTCGTGAAGTTTTCAATTGATTAATTTGCCTTTAAGGGCAAATCTAGGAGGAGGGACTGGATTTCTACATGTGGGAGACAGTTTTACAAAGGAACTACACATCTCATGACATGTCTTTGGTATTAAAATGGTGGCTCCAGGAAGAAGCTGGTCACAATGTGGTCACCAATGGCTCACCCAGCACGCACTCTGGGAAAAGACCAGACAGCTGTTTTGTACAAAAAAAAATAGTGTGAGTCCCAGTGTCTCCCCAGGGCACTGTCTCCAGCTGTGCAAGAAAGATCCCAGGAAATGCCACGTTTCTGCCCATTTTGCACTTTGCCCTAGGCAGCTGCCCGTCCTTCTCAGGAAAAGAACGATGGAAAAAATCAGGAAAGCTCAAAAGTAGGAAATAAGATGGATTCCAAAATCCATAGTATCAATGGCACTCAATAGGCAAAACACATTTCTAACATTATATCATAGACACACTTCAAAATTACCCAGTACTAATTTTTAGAAAACTTTCCAACTGCAATCACCATTAACTACCTCCCAAATCTCAAACATTCTGAGATTAAATAAGAACCAAAGTATCTGAGATAGAACAGAAACCAAAGAAATAAAAGCATTTACTGTGATATTTTATTTTTCTGGCCTGGAACCTGCAAGTGCACAACACAGATGATGAAAAGATTATGGTTTATTGGCTACAAGTATCTGAAGTCACAGGTCTGAGGGAGAAAGAGATTCAGCTTTGTCAAAATTCTGTAGGATACCTCATCAAATTTCCCAATTTAAACATGAGCTGGGCTTTTATAGCAAGATATAATATCAAATAAAAATGTAAATGAGCCCACTGAAATTATATACATGCTAATTTAAAATGCTTAATGAGAGAATCTTGAACATATAATATTATTAGTCCTTTGTGTCTTTTAACACTGTGAGCAGCAAATAATCCCACTTTGTTCTTTAAAAACACTTCCTACTTCAACTTATAAGGTTAACATAAAAGATCAGAGAAGCATTAGGAAATCATTTGTAGATGTATTTTCATTTAAGTGTTAGGCAGGGCCTGGCAAGAAAAGAGAAAGAAGACCTGTTAGTACAGTGTGCTGCTGACGGGGTATGAGAGAGCTGAGCAGAAGAGAAACAAGCACAGCACAATGAAACCGGAAGTGTCAGCGAGGCAGCAACTGAGGGAAAAGTTACAATCAGGCGTTGGGCTTCCCATAACGATCTTGGCTGGTATAAGCGGCTGTGGGGAGCAGGAGCTCGGATCTGTGAGAAGCCTCCGCTGCTTGGCTCTTACTGCTACCTTAAAGCTCAAAGCAGCTTTGTCAGAGCTGGTCCTGAGACCACAGAGGAGAAGACGACCTTAGAGAATTGGAAGGAGCTAAAGAAAGAGGAGATGAGACGCTGTGGGGTTGGAAGCAAAACCACTAAGAGCAGAGACCGGTGCCGCTGATGTCTCTAGGCCCGGGCTTGCTCAGTGCAAGGATGGGAATAGCATGCTGAAATGTAAATGAATTGCCTCCAATAGGCAAAAGGCTCTGCCACCAACTATGCTTCCTATTTAGTAGTAACGGTGCCTGATGAAGTTACCTGTCTTTCTCCTGGGGTGGAGGATGGGTATTGCAACATACATCAGACCTTTAAACTTTAAAACAACACATTAATGCGCCTGAAATGCTGTTAGTGTCATCTCCCACCATGGGACTTGCACATGTCTCACTAAAGCGAATAAAATAATGCTTCTTTTCTTACCAAATGTTCAGAGGGCCACAAACTTATCAGCTCGGAGGACATACGAGGTATTCAGGATTTCACCGGACTATGAGCAACAGCAAGAGATTCAGTGTTTCTGTGAGGCAAGTTTGGGATGGTCCGTGGATCCTGTGGTAGAACAGAGAAAAATAAATAACTGTGTCTCTGTGTTCCAGGCACCAGGCACTGTGTTGATTTGCATCTATACTTTTCATACCTGGAACAGCAGATACAATTACTTATTCACGTGACTGTGCTTATGATAGTCACAATTATTCTAGAAGATCCATATCCCTTTGTTATAGGCGAAGTAGAAAAAAAAAAAAAAACTAACTAGGATATAATAAATATCACCACTCATGAATATTTCACATTCAAGGCAACAACAGTAACCTTTGCTGTTCTCACAGGGATGCGACACATTCTCTCCTTTATTATTCTGGTGCAGAAAGGAAATTTTCAGGAGCTCATGGTGGGCTCTTCCTTTGATGACAGTGGTCTATCTGTCGGTCAGAGAAACACTATGTGGAGGATGACCTTTTTCAAGTCTATTATAATTACTACCTCAGGGACTGGGGAAATATGGAGAGCATATTTACAAAACTACTGAGGATATTATAATTCAAACTTAAGTCAACATTCCATTTTCTTATTGCATAAGCTCCATTTGCCCCTAATTAACTTGTAGACCACGGCCACACCATGGATGCCCAGAAGTCACTGTCAGATCCGATTCAGTCTGTCCGTGACCTTGGTTCAGTGTTAAGGTTTTCCATTTCCTCTCAGTGAAGTACAGCCCTGTCTTTGGAAAAGGATCAGACAAATATTTTCGGTAAGCCTTAGGGACTGTGTCTGGCCCACCACTACGGCAAAGGGATTTCCGCAGCCAATAAGGACTCCAGGTCTTTGCACTGACTATGAAAGAAAGTTAAAGTTTAAAACTAAATCTTTGTATCTCGTTGTGCACTAAAATAAAACTGAAATGTGTTAAAGCTCTAAGTACTCAAACAGAAATACTAGATCTACTAGAAGATAGAATAGGCAGACCTGTTGAAGACATTGGGGTAGCCACAGACTTTATAGGGAAAACTCCCAAACAGTGGGAAAGTTATACTATTAAAAAGCTTTTGCACTGAAAAAAATAAAAATAAAAATGCCAGGTTGGCCAAATGGCTCAGCAGACTAAAGTGCCTGCTTAGGCAGAGCACAGTGAGCTGGGGTTGGATCCCCAGCATGCTGTGCCGGCCCCGCCCCCAGGGCATGCTGAGACAGTGATTGAGACTAGGCGTGGTGGTGTGTGCCTGTAATCCCAGCACTTGGGAGGCTGAAAACAGGAGAATCACTAGGAGTCCGATCTACATAGTAAGACCCTGTAGACCCTCTATCCTGTATACGCTGTACTAAATATTGAAAAAATAAAATAAATAAATAAAAACTCCAACAGAGTGAAGAGACAAGTCACAGAGTGGAAAAATTTTACCAGCCAGCTGTTCCTTTGATAAGGAAATAATACCTAGAATATATAAAGAACTCAAAAATGAAACACCTCAAATTTAAAGACTCAATCAGAACTGGGCATTTTAAATGAATAGAAACATCTCAGATGAAGTAAAAATAATAGCAAACAATATGTGAAAAAATGTTCAAAATCCTAGGTTCCTCAAGAGATACAAATTAAATAACACTGAGATTTCATCTCACTCTAAAAAGAACGGCTACCTTCGAGCAGTCAACCACCAACACATGCTGGAGGGACTATGGGGGAAAATGAATCCTTCGCCGCTGTTCGTGGGAGTACACATTGGTGCAGCCACCATGGACACGTGTGGAGACGCCTCATCAAACTAAGCTAGGGGTTCCATTTCACCCTGCTATTTTCCTTGTTGGTATCTATTGAAAGTGTCATGCCATGGTGACATAGGCACACTCATCTTATAAGATGAGGCACAGTTTATAAGAACTAAATCTTCAAAATATCCCAGTGCTCAATAACATATGGATAAAGAGGATACAATGGTTTTATACATTGTACTACTCTGACACACAAAGGAAATCTTGACACCTTTCTAGGTAAATGGAAGCAACTTGAGGCCATACTCTTAAGCGAAATCAATTAGACTCATGTGTTTAAATCCTGCAATGTTTTTCTCCTGTGAGACAGTAAAAGTATAAATAAGGACAAAATATATAAAAATATTGGGAAAAGGGATAAAGTGTTCAAGCAAGAAGGAAAACAAGGGAGAGGTAAAGAGAAAGGAAAAAAGGGACAAAGAAATAGGAGAAAAGAGGGGGAAAATGCCAACAAACATTTTGAAAAAAGGAAGAGAAAGGGCCACTGAGATAGCTCAGCTGACTAAGCACCTGCTTTGGTGGGCAAAGGGACCAGGGTATGATCACCAGGTCCCACATGCTCCATCGGCCCTGCCCCAGGGCACGTTGAGCTTGAGACTAAGCCCAGGAGTGGTGGCACAAGCCTGTAAGTTCAGCTCTGGAGAGGCTGAAAACATGAGGATCATTATGAGTACAGGCTGCATAGTGAGACCATGTACCAAATACACAAATTAAAAAAAAAAAAGGAAGGGAGGAAAGATTGAAGTGAGTGTTGGGGATGGGAAAAGAGGCAACAAGATATATCATGTTCAGGTACAAATTCCCTAGAATAAATGTTGCCATTATGTATATCTAACATGTACCAAATAATACACCAAAATTAAGAGCAGAAGTAAACTACTCTCCACAGCACCAGCTATTTCTCATATATAGTGGTTTCTCGACAAATTTGCTGACTGAATCGAATGAGTAAATGATACCTAACACAAATTGGCCCTATACTCATCTTTTCAAATTTAGGGAGAAAAGAAAAAATGTCTCTAACACTGATTCTAATCTTTAAGATAACCTTCACTCTTTTCCACTTGAAATGTTCATATTTCAGTCAAAATGATTTAGCAAGCTAAATAAATGCCAATATTTGAGACTTACACAAACAGGTCATTATTTTAAACACTGCAGATCTCTCTGTGAGACAGGATTATAACGCAACCAAAACTCTCAAACTGTCTGACACAAGCATTCCAATCTTCGGCACTTGCTCATCAGAATAAACAAGGTGCTGTTTTTAAAACTAAAAGTAGGTCTGGTCCAACACAGGATCTACTCAAGTGAAATAACCAAGGAGCCTAGAGTCCCAGGGACTTGAGGACAGGACTCACTGTCTCCCTGTAGGACAGACAATGATCTACCTATCTTTGAGGTGGCTCTCTCCCTCTACCAGAGTGTGGGATTTGGAAAGATTTGCTGAATGTTAGTGCTAGAAATCAAGAGGATGTCATATCACACAAGCCACAAAAAGCACATCATGTTATGGTTTGTGTCTAGTTGTCCCCCCAAAGCCTCATGCAGTCATGGGATGGGGACATCTAGAGTTTGTGATTAACCCATGATCCCCTGGGATTTCAGGTAATCCAAGGCTAGGATTATGGGTTTTAGTACTGCTGAGATTATGGGTGTGTGTACTTCCCCCAGGCTGGGGCAGAGAGCCTGAATGTAATATAAGGGAGACAGACTCTCTCTTTGTTGCCCTTGTTGTTGTTCCACTGCCATGAGCTGGATGCTGTCTGCCCTGTGCCACTCTGCGTTGGAGCCAGCCGAGTATGGCCTGAAACCTCCAGTAACTGTGTGCTAAATAATCCTTTCTTTCCTTCTTTTTTGGTGCCAGGTATTTGTCCCAGCAATGAGAGAAGAGTAACTGAGATACATCATAATTCTGGAGCACTAAGAATATCAAATCATTGTGTCTTTTTGCTACAGACAAGTGGAGGATATGTATGTCTCATGAGATTTCTGAAGACAAAATTTAAGCCTACCATTTCAGATGCTAGCACAGCCCGATGAGGACTTAACAAACAATATTTCCTGCAAAACAAAGCTCTAGAAAACTCTTCCTTCTCAAAGCATAGTAGTCCTCGGTAATTTTTTGCAAAGATAAAACTCCAAGGCATATGAAATGTACTTTACGAATCAGCCAACACCTTGGTAAGGATGTGAGCTCAGAACAGAGCTAGAAGACACGAGGCCTGGACTTGCTGACACCACCCTCAGCAGCTGCTCCTAGTCCTGCGTTCCCCACTCACTAGTGAGGGAGCATCGTCCTGGCAGTGCTGCTCTCTCCAGGGCCGAGCCACATGACAGGTGAAGAACTGACTGTGTTTACTCATTTCTAATTGCAAAATTGATATTAAAACTTAACACAAACTGAAAGTGTGGAGTGGGGGCAGGTATCCGCAGATAGATGGAGGCTCAGCCTTGAGGGAATCATGGTGACCAGCCATCAAGCATTTATTTAGCTTGCAGAATCATTTTGACAGAATCATGACATATGCACTAGAGTACAGTACAAACATTTTTAAACATCTCTAGGAAAAGAAAAGTGGTAGGTGAGTAAAGAACACTGGAAAGCACTATCCAATATTCAAATGAATTATCTCTGTACCACTCACCCTAACAGGCTTCAATAAGATGAACTCTGGATCTTTATTGGATAGGTGCAGCAACACACTTCTTGTCAGGAGCAGCTTTGATTTCATTGTCTAATAGGCAGCTTCCACGAGGTCACTGCAGTGGATTTCAACACTGTAGAGGATTGCAGCTTGTTACACCCAGCTGCATGGAATTAGCAGGGTGCTCGGTGTGGGAGCCCCAGCTGAGGATTGTTGCCAGCAGCCAGCACAAGAAGCAGAACTGAGAAGCTGTTGGAACACTGTTGAGGGTGCTGTTTGGAGACGCTGTTGGAAGCCATTGGTTTTCCCGGGCTGTTTTGCTCAGTGAACTTGTCATGCTGGCTTTCCTGATGAACTTGGCTGTTCTCGTTGGAGCAAGAACTCTGGACCTCCCTTGTCACTGCGAATGGCTACGGTTCACTTTGGAAGAGCTCTGGTACTCACCTTGAGCATCGCTTCCTGGCTCGGGAGTGGAAGATGGTGCTCTGCTCAGCCTTGTGGAGAAGCTTGTCACGTTGGCTCTCCTGGTGGGAACTCGGCTTTCTTCATCACTGGAGGAGCTCGGGACCCTACTGTTGGTGAGGCTGGCTGTGGTAGCTTTGGGGGATCTCTGCTGCTTACCTTGAGTGTTGTTTCCTAGCTCCAGTTCAGATCCTTCAGCCTGCCACACAGATTCTTCATCCCACTGCCATACTTTCTAGTTTCCGCCACTCACCCTCAGGCCTTTTCAGCACAGATCAATGGAGCACACCTGCCTGAGACATTGTTCTGGGTTCCAGGCCCCCAGGAGGGACTCGTGAGAAGCATTGTTCTGAGCTCTAGGTCTTCCTTCAGCTGGGCTCATGCAGGCTATTAGGAGCCAGGCCCTACGCTGGATTCCTTGGTTGGTAGAGTGTGGACAAATTTCTTGCTCTTCTTGTATGTGATTCTTTGAGTGATTCCTTATAAAATAGTATCATAAAATACGTCCCGTACTACATTGTTTCCCTCTCAAAAACCCAACCATGTCATTAATCTTTGCTGCAAAGAAAATAACCTTGGTAGTATCATAAAGAATAAAAAATATTTCCATTTTAATGCAGAGGAGAATAAAGAAAGAGAAGGAAAAGGTAAGAGTATTGGTCATCATTCTCGATGGCAGTTAAAATCCATGAATACTGGAGGTGCTTGCTTGTTGTTGTTTTTTAATAAATTTTGTAATATTTACTAAGACAACCACTTGTTTTATTCATAAATTCTCATAATCAATTAAATAAATTTTATAAAATCTAACTTCTACTATATCTTTGCTGATCATTACAGTAAATATCTCAGGTAGTCCAAAGTGGTTCTGAGCTGGCAGTTATCTCTTGTTCCTATGGGATATTGTCACCTCCTTTAGAACAAGGTCATTGTCTCTACTCTTTATCTCCATCCTACCTTGGCGTTTACTGCATATACGTTAGTGCTGGTGTTACTCATGGAGACCACAAAGCCTGAAGGAGCCGTTGTCTTCCTCGCGCTCCAGAAGAATGAACTGGGAGGTCAGTGAGTGTGCAGCAGATGCATAAGAATTCCATCCCACTTGTCTATTTCTTTGAAACTTCACATATATCCTTTTACATTACTCTAGGAAAATTCAGCTTTTCTTTTACATTCACTGAGGGAATCCATGAAATTCAAATGATATTCAAACAAAAAATTGAAATACACTTTCTAGAAGGTGAGATCTAAAATTTCATGAGGGCCCCACTGACATAACCTAATCACCTCTCAAGTGTACTATCTCCAAATACCATTTCACAAAAAATACAGGTTGAAGCATGTGAATTGGAGGGTGACATGCATAGTTATTCAGAGCACAACATATCAAATTTTACTTT
>NDGM011069440.1:0-12251 GCA_002564305.1 Octomys mimax
TAATGCCTCTTCACCACACCCTGCCCACTGCCTTCCTGCCTTTCATAAGCAGCTATGAGATGTGATACTCTTTCTTCAGAGGTAACTTGCTGGGAAGAGCAATTCTCTCACCTCGGTAAAGTTTAACCTCCATGTTGTCTTTCACACCAAGGTATAAAAGACTGGTAGTCTCTCCTAGGACCTCGCACATTGCATACAGCATTGGAGCAATCGTGGAGCTTTTGCTTAATGTTGCTCTGTGTTGTCTCAAAGCTGCTCTATGACCTGTGTGTTTGACCGTGTCTCCCAAGGCTTTCTTTAGATATTTACAGGAAGATTTTGGAGCCAGAGAGGCTGGGTGGGGTCTCTTCCACTGCCATTTTAAATCCTAAGTTTCAGAAGAACCTGAACATTTTTATTCTGTACTGGACCCTGAAGGATCTGAAGTGCTTCTGCGTGGAGTGGGACCTCAATAATATTTTGAAGAAGACTTAGAGAGGATTCCAGCTTCTGCCACACTGACTGAGGAAATCTTTTCATTTCTCAGTAATTCCCTCTCTGGTATCTGCATCTTATATTCTTGGGACTTCTGCCTTCTTCAGGTGGCCGTGAGCTGGGCAGGTCTTCATAGGACAGAACAACGTTAAGATGGAGCCTATTGGCCAACATACAGGGAGTCATCAGAGAAGACAGGGAATGTTTATGTTCCCAAAAAATATATCACAGTAAATAAGCATTGCCATTCATCTTCTCAAAATCCTCTCCTTGGCTTCAAGCATGTTCTTTCTTGAATATTATGAGCTCTGTTGCCATGGCTACCTTGACATCCTGAATCCACTAAAACCCTCTTCCTTTCGTAGTCATACTGTGTCTGATCAGGTGGACAGGTAGACGAGGCCACAGCTTCATGTTTTGCTTGACAGAAATTACCATAAACTTTTTGAATGGATTCAGGACATTAACGCAGCTATGAAATGATGCTCAGGCAAGAAGCATCCAAAACTGCCCCAGAAAGTGACATGAATGATGGGATAAGTGTGATTGAAGTGAGCAGGTGTAGTGAGCCAAGGGTGGCTAGAATGCCAATGCATCTCTAAAAGGAATAATTATTTTAATTGAAGTATTTCCTGTAGCTCTTAATTCCATATTCTATATTTTTACTGTTTGATGCAATTCTGAAAAGGTCAATGCATACTGGTAACTAGTTCTAGAACTGAAAGTGTCCCACGTAAGGGAGGTAATCCTTAGCCTGGAGGAACAGTGGCGAGCAGCAGCAGGGACTGCCACAGGCATCCGCAAGGGCCCTCATGTGGTGCTTCTCCTTTGTTGCACTAATCTTCTGGTTCTCTTCTTTTCACCCCTGCCTCTGTACACAGTGAGCCTTTAGGGATTCTTAGACTATTTTTGTAAAAGGAATAGATAAGGTGTTGAAATGTTCAAATTTTTCCATAGAGCAAAGTGGGCTTGAGCCTAGCTGTGCAGATTTTAGTGAGAAAGCAGAACAGTTGCTCTGCTTCCTAAAAATGGTGATGATTATTCTTCCATTTAAAACCCCACCCACCAGTCTGCTCTCTTTTGTTTCTCTTCTCCGCTCGGCCCCACCCCTAAAGCCTCTGTCCAGGATCACTTCAGCAGAGTTGCTTTCAGGAAAAACGCATCTTGCTCAGATTTCCTGGAAGGAGGAAGTTGCTGCGGTCCAGTTCCAGCAAAACCCCTCCAGCACCAGCTTCTTGCAGGTTGTCTTTGGCCATCACGCTGAGACATTTGGCCAAGAACATCCAGTTTCTGTACATTGTCCTTGCTAAGCAGTTCCTCGCCCCATGAGGATAGCTTTGCTTTGAAACAGCCATCAGGACGACACTTCCCTCTGGATCCTCCAAGACGTCGACAGGGCCGGTGCACCATCGCCAGGATGTGTCTCCTGTGAGCCAGGGCAGAGCAGCACACACACTCTCCTGGTTTCTATAGTTACGCCGCTTTCCTTTGGACTCTGGAGGGAGCATCTCTAGTGTTGATTACGTCCCTGGTTCACCAAAGGATTTTTGCTCCAAATGATTTGTGAGTTGTTATCTTAATATTTACAGTGGAAACATGCTGTCTGTGTTCTCACATTCAAGTATAAAGTGAGAAAGAGCGCCTGTGGAAAAATCTCTGAGTTCTGTTTAACACATCACAAAAAATGCCTTCATGTCTGAGACTCTGAAGAACGGTCTCCTGTTGCCAACTTCCTAATAAAATAGTCCGTTGCCTATCTAGCAAGGTGTCCTTCACATACCCTGATTAAATTTTAATGTTAGAGATTAATATAAGAACCTGTTTAAATGCTTGCTAAGAACTAAGAAAAATAATTTAAAATAATTTACTCTAAGTCTTGTAGGAATGTTCCTTTTAGAACCGTACTCCCTTGAGTAACCCCTTCTCTATAATTGTATATTTGGAGAACCGTCTCAGTGTGGCCTCTATGATCTCTACAGTAGGTCTCTACTGTCTCTTACTGGGAATTTTGGTGATAATTGCTATTCTGTCATGAACTTCCCACAACTACCTGGTGAACCATGTGTCAGGCACATCATGTGTTTTCTTTAATGGTAAGACATAAGTATAGAGCCAAGACACATGGTGACCTTACAAAATAAGATGCTGAAGTATGTGGAGATCTAGTGTTTGATTATCTTTTGTAAAGATTTTGAAAAAGAAAATGATATATCTATATCTATATTTTGTGAAAGGAGATAGTGTTTGATTTTATAAAGAAGGGCTGCCAGTTTGATATTATTAATTACAGCTTTCTGGCCCTTTTGAACTTCTCAGCACTAACAGGAGGAATTTTTTCAACAACAGGTCGGGTTATCCGATATGATTCTCCAGGCCTAAGTTAGGGTGAAGTAGTCCATCTCCAGGGCACGTTTATCCCACGGCCATGGGCCGCACTCCATGGGGATGGGCAGAAGGCCTCACCACTCATCTCAGAGACATCTCCATCACTTTTTGTTCTGTGCATATTTCTAACTCACACTGTTTACTTGCACTTCGGAATGTGGGTACATCGCGCCTTGCTTGTTTTCAGTCCTTTTCCCTGGCTCCATTGCCTCCTGCTTCCTGGGTCCCCTGATTCCCCTCTCCATTGCCACAAGCCTGTGCCATGATTTCTACTCACTTATTTGTTGTATTCTTTAAGTCATAGCTGCAGTTTCTCTTATACGATAAGCCATGCAACATTTACCTGTCTATGTCTGATTTATTTTGTTAGCCATTGTGAGCTCAGGATCCAGCCACTTTCCTGCAAACGACATGGGCTTGTTCTTCTCCACAAGGCTCTGACACCTCAGGAGACGTTGCATGGTCTGGGCCACAGGAAACTCTCACACCAGGCACAGCAGCGAAGATGCAGCACAGCCAGGCTGAGCTCCCACTACTTTATCCAGGAAGCAGGAAGGTGGCCTCAAGTTTCTGCTCAAGTTCATTGCTGAGCACCGGCCTTATGACCCTGCCCACTGTGCAGCGGGATCCCACATCTGAGTTGTCATGCTAGAGGCACAGGAAGAGACAGGTGTTAGAGACACAACTGCATGAACACACAAGAAGGAGATGCTTTGTGAGATTGTAACGTGCAGCATCATGTGCGCAAGGGCTGGCTACCACAGCTAGTGTCTGGCCATTTCCTGCTATGTCACTCTTCCACAGACTGTGTCCTATTGACTAAAGCCATTGAGGACGCAGTCACCACCTCAGGCTTGGATTTTCATGGCTGCAAGACGACTGCCACATCTTTTGGCGACATGTCTTCCTGAAGCCCCATGAAAAGTCAAGAAGTAAAAAGATTTTACTTTAGATTCCTCTTTATCAGCATGTTAAGATTGAAGTTCAATTTTCTGCATTTAATTCTTAAATTTCATAGTTGATTCGGCACACCAATTATAGAAATATTAGGTTGATGGAAGCAGAGGTATTCTGACATCAATCAATAAATAATGGTTCTAGGTTCCTTTTCTTATCATGCTTTGCCAGTTGGAGGGTTTAGCCTGCACTGCATAGTTTACAGTAGTCACTGGAGGCCCAGAAATGACATTTGCTTCCATAGAACCAAAAACAGAAGCAAGACAAAGAGGTCTGTGCTTAGACTTCATGTGTTTGAGGAAGGTTCCTAAGGACCTACTACTGGCTGTCTGTTTACCTGCAATCATTCACATCTTGGTGGTGTTAGCCTACCTACCTGAGAGATTAGCTAAGAAATATTGTCCATAGCTTGGAGCCATGATCCCAGCTAAGAATTCTATTACTACAGAGACCGAGGAGGGGGGTACTAGGATTACTGAAAATTTCATAATCACCCAGGAAAGCCTTTTCTAAACATTTCAGTAAATCTTCTCTCTAATCTCACAATCAGGATTGAATTACATCTGTGATCTGTCACACAGCTCTATAAGGGTTATAAGATATAGTGCAAAGTGTCCAATTAAATTAGAATTTCAAATGAACAGTGTATTCTTTTTTATTATAATGATGCCCTCTGTAAAACTCATTGTTGTTTATCTGAACTTCCAACTTAACAAGGCACCTCACGTTTTTACGCTAAAGCTAAAGCACAGCTATGCTGTAAATAACAGAGATTCTGAGAAAATGGGGATGTGGTGTATTCAGGCTCTGCTGTGTTTAAAGGAAGTGGAAAGAAATGAGAGAAGATCTGTTAATTCACTGGAGGTCATACATTGGAGGCAGGTGGGAGGCTGGTTTGAAGCCAGATAGTGCGATGCTGGAGCTACTGTTTAGCAGCATTATCAAGACATAGAATTTGGTTACTGACCTCCTAGAACTTGGGCTTTCTGAGACCAGCACCTGCTTCTTTAGAGACCCATTACACAGTGTCCAGGATTCATCTAGGCAAACAAAAATGACATTGATGACCTTCATCCTTGTATTGTGGCTCCCTGAGGTGGTGACCGTGGCCTTCTCCAGGTCCAGATACCTCCAAATCTAAACATCTATTTTGAAGTGTGTGTGTGTGTGTGTGTGTGTGTGTGTGTGTAGCCTTTGCAGGAGAATTAGGGAGTATTTTTATTTTGGAGTCACTAGCTAATGTACCTTTCAAACCATAAACCCTCACTGAGTAAATCCAATGATATTAGTCATTAATTCCAGAAACAGTTGCACGTTGCGTCCGCTGCCAATGCACTGAGGTAGCTGGTCACCCAATACATTGCTATGGCAGACAGCCCCATCTACTATACACCAAGCCACAGGAGGTGCTGTCTGCCAAAGAGAATAATACCAACACCAGTAATGAATTCCTGTGCTGTTTTCTTGTTTTTCAAATAATATTCTCATTAATAGCTCAAAAATGGAAACAACTCAGTGTTTATACACTGCCAAATGATCTACCGGAGCAGCATGCTAATATAAGATGTGACTGGAAACTATGAGGAATATTTAAATTTAGAATATTTACTACAGTGAAAGACAATTGTCACTATTCCCTCTCATTTCCCCCTTCATGTTAAATACACGGATTTCATCATTCTTGCCAATTTCTTTTTCAAAAGTTTTTATTTTATTTTATTTGTGCAGGGTCTCACTACACAGCTTGGACTCATGGTGATTCTCCTGCTTTGAGACAGCGCTGAGATTACAGGCGTACACCACCGCACCTAGACTCAGTGGCCAGCTCGGGAGGTGGACCAGCAAGGCATGTGGTGCCAGGAACGGAGCGCAAGTCCCTGCGCTTGCCTAAGCGGGCTCTTAGTCCACTCGGCTATCTTGCTGGCCCTCTTCCTACTTTCTGAAGTCTGCTTTCTTTAGTGTCTTTAGTTGCATTCATAGCTGGCCAGAACATTTACCTCTTATGGTCATTTTGGTTTTGGGGACCATCCAGAGGCTAACCAACACCAGACTTGGTGAGTGAGGGGGAGGAGCGCACATCCTAATGCCTTCACCAGCTGGGCCTGAAGGTCACTCAGCAGCTGAGTTCACCAAGGTTTTGATCATGAATCCTAAAAATACAAACCAGGACTTCCAGAACTGCTTCAGAAAGTGGCAAGAGTGACTGGACAAACACGCTGGGGTAAAGAAAAGGTTTCCAGGGGGACTGGGGGCAACTTGTCTTTCTTTTTAATAATTGCTTTAAACATAAAGATTCACTGTATATTTTGATCACACCTCCTATCTTTTACAGTATGGACGAACGTTTGAAAACGTAGTACTAGGTCGGCGAGATACTCTTCGAACTAAGAAGCTCCTGAGCAAGTGCAGGGCCTGGGGTTTGACCTGTGGCACCACGTGCCACGCCAGCCCCACCCCTGGGAGTGCTGAGCCGGGCACAGTGTCACAGGCCTGCAATCTCAGCACTGGGGAGGCACAAATCAGGAGGATCACCATGAGTCCATGCTGTGTAGTGAGACCCTGCACAAAAATACAAAACACAAACACACACATACAAACAATAATACTAAAGGACTGAAGCTAGACACAGAGGACCACATATTATATTATCCCATTCATAAAGAATGTCTGGAAAAGACAAACATATAGGTATAAAGAGTAGGCTAGTAATTTTTCTTGACTGAAGATGAGAATGCAAATTAATTTACATAGATGGGAGGAGTCTTAATGAGATGATGAAAAAATAATAACTAGATAAGGTTGGCAGTTTCATGATTTGATGAATTCATAACATTAGTGTGTATTTAGTCTGAGTGAGTTTTATGATAATTAAATTATACCTTAATAAGTGATTAAAAGTAATAAGAGTGGTTGATGAACTTTTTTTAACCACACTAAATCGTATAATTAGAAAAGCAAATATAATCTCTCAGGTTTTCTGGAAACAAAATCTCTTTTCCATCCAGGCTGGACATGAATGTCCCCAGACTCTTCTACAGCTCAGGGCATCATGTCTTGGCCTCTGGAACTCTAGGCTTAGAAGGCAGTACCACCATGCCTGTCTAAAACTAAATTTCTAAATAATTTTAACAATGAAGACTATCTTATTGTACACACAACTTGCCAAGAAGACATAAAGAAGTATATTTAGGAAAACAAATGTCTCACTGGAAGAGAAGCTCATACCAAGTGGTTTGTAGAATTCCTTCAATGATTTAAGAATGTGCTATGTGAACTTGTATATATGCATTATTCTCAATGTGATATGGATAATCTTCTAACATAAATGTAGTTAGGATATTGTTGTTTATTTTGTATTTGCTAATACTAATATAGAAAGTGGAATGATTTATACACAGAGTCTTGGTAACTTAAAAAAATCAGTTTTTAGACCCAATGCAGTTAGTTCTAGAAACTTCTAATAACCAAATCACCTCTAAAGAGTATTTTGCTGAATTCACCAAAGACAGCATCAATGCACAAGCAACAAAAGATAAAAGTTCCAGTTCATTTATTTCATATTTCCAATAACCTCTATTTTTTTTAAACTTACAATGTCAAGGTGGTTGGAGTCAGCCTTCCCTCCTGTTTAAGCTTTTTATCTTGTTCTGGTGCTTTCATCCAATTCCACAGAGAAACAAAGGCAGTAAAGAGACTAAAACCTAACAAATGTTTGTCATTATATGCTCACTAGTTTTTAAGACCATTGCACCTAATTAAAGCCATTTATTGATTGTCCCAATGATCGTAGATCACTGTGTTCTTCCATCTACAAATTGCTAATAAAATCCAGGAATTCTGTTTTTATTTTAGTTTTCAAAATAAAACTAAACATAGCTGAAAGTGATTTATCCTTTAGACTGAAATGTCTACATTCCACTTTGTTTTTAATTCTGGGGGAAAAAGGAGATGTAATGCATGTCACTCAGCCCAGATTTTGTTACTCTTCCAGAAGTTTAGATTGAAAAGAGCTTAGATATTTATGGCAGTTCACTGAGATCAGAGTCACAAATTGAGCCCAGAAAAGTCACATTAGCACCAATTGCAATGAACTGAGCTTCACAAAGCAATTGATGGGAAACACTCAGAAGGTGGAGGTAAATAGACACAGAAGGCATCATAGAAAGAGAAAATTGTCAATTTGAAGACATTAATAAGGCAAGTTGTACAAATAGTGACCATGAGTGGCTGCTGATAACATGTTATAAAATTTCAAGGTTATCCCTGGAACAGACACAACAATGGGTAGCACTCGAACTCCCCAGTCACTTGCAAAGTCGTTAATCTAGGGACAGAGAGGAATTGTTAATCTCCTGTTAATGATACCACTGAGAAACAGCACTGCCAAAGGGAGGGAGGCGTGGGGATGCCTCTGCCTGAGATGCATGGACCAGAACCAGGAAAGAATGATTTCCCAAAGGGCTGCTGAACAAGACAAGGATCTAGTCTCCTCAGAATCTCACCTGCGCAGAAAGTGGGCGGAGCTCAGGTTGTGTAGAAAGAGAAGAGTCTCCCATCCGATTCTCAGCAGGTGCCAAGCACTTCCACCTTCGAATCTGAGCCTTCATCTTCGCAGCAGTGCAGCCACGGCTTAAACAGCAACAGAAAGGTAGAGAGAGGCATGTGGAGATGTAAACCCAAGGATGTTAAAGACAGAATACAAAATGTTAAATGCCTGGATCTGAAATTCATACATCCTAAAACTTTATCTAAAAGTTGTCATTTTAAAAAACATATCTGTTTAAATTTAGACTAGCTAAGGGACAGAGCAAAACAACTGAAGTGAAGAAAACAGTAATGAAGCAGAGAGAAAAAGAAAGTAGAGGAGACAGTTTGGATGGAGAAAACAGGAAGGGAGCCAACACGGCAGAACCCAAGCCAAGAGTGGAGCCACCTAGAAGACTGTGAGAGAAGAAGACAGATTTCGCATCAGAGAACAGTGTTTTTCCTTCTTAGTGAACTTAGTGAAGAAGATAGAGAAAATGTGGACAAATTCTAGTTTTTACAGATCTGTAGAAAGTGCTAAGTATATTTTGACCTGGCTTCATGACACAGAAGGAACGCGGATAAGTGTCTGTACGCCAGCCACTCCCAAAAGGTGGCTTTCATGATTTTCTTGTTTTAGATGGACTTGCTATCTAGTTTTAATGTTTCTCAGCTGGTTATTTATCTGCTTTTGTCTTTTATGGGGCTCAAAATAATAAGTAACTCAAGGAGATATTTACTTTATCCTTTAGGCTATTAAAATGAAGAACATAAATTGGTAACTTCATGTATATTTTCTCTTACTGCCCAATAAGCAGTGAAAAATGGAAGGTGAGAATCATAGATTCAGAAATCCTATCTCTGTTGTAAATATATCCAAAGCCTCAGGGAGTTTCAGTTTAGATTAGAATTGCCTGGGCCAGGTTGCTCTTGTGCTGGGAAGTGGTTGTCATTTTCTCTGTGTTTTGTTTCTTGAACTGCTCACCGGCTTTACAAGAGCAGTGTGACCTCAGGCCTCCAAATTATCCATTGTTCCAGAACACAGACCTTCCAAAAATTACCCCAAGTATAGGAAAATCAAATGAGATAAGTTGAGAAATATTTTGAAGAATAGAACATCAAAAAATGTATAATATCTGATCATGATTATCAGCTAGAATAATACATACATCTCCTTGTACCTGTTTTTATACATCTATCGCTGGGTCCCAGCCAGCTCTAGGTCAGTAAATTATTGCTCGGGCACACCTTGCCTCTGGAGTCTTTAGGAAGGAACTGAAGTGTAGAATCATAGATCTTCTTGTTCATTCTTCTGTCTTGAGCATCTTGAATAAGGCTTAGATTCACTTTCATAAGTATGTTCAAAGTCAGTGAGTTTGTGTCGATTCAGCATAGTGCAGCTTTAAAATATCACTCAGTATCTTACATCATTCCCATTTAAGAGGAATATGTGTTCCCCAGTAGTGGTAACTGAAAGATATGAGGTGTACAGAGAATGTACTCTTAAATTTAATGTATTAGTAGGTTAGTTGTGTCTAGAATTTTATTTCCAGGTTACACACATTCTTCTTCCAGAATATGACACTGATAAGTACAACTCCTTTCTATGCAGTTTCAGAAACTTATGAAACAAAACTAAGCCATCTGTCACTCAGTTTCCAAGACCTTAGGGGCTTTCCCTCAAAGTTCTCAGTTCCTAGTACCTGCATGTTCCGCCTCCTACTAGCCCCATCTTCACTAGTGTCAATTAATCCAGTTTACTAGCTTCATTTTTGTCTGTTCTGATGTCAAAGCCTTTTTCTCTTGGATAAAAGATTCTCTTTAGGGTCAGGGTTTGCAAATGCCTTTTTTTTTTTCTTAAAGTGGACCTTCAAATGGACAAAGGATTTATTTGACCCAACGTGCTTTGAGTAAGGTTTCTCCGTGGTTATATTTCAATCTTGGTTAGTGATTTCTGAGCTTCAATTTCTCAATCTGAAGGACCTCTAAATTTCTCCCACTCAGTAATAAGCTGGTTGTTAGAAACCATGTTTAGTAGAGTGTTTTGCAAAATGGGATTGTTACTGAACTCCACCACCAGGAATAAGGCTGTAGATTACTTTCATAAGGCTGCAATAATTGAATTAAAAAAGCGAGGGATAACATTAACCACATAAACTCCATGTGATTAAGTGGCTTGGCAGTCTACTTCAGAGGAGATTCACCTATGCAAAGGGACACACAGCAGAGCTAAAAAGGCAGTTTTGATTCACTGCAATATTCTCTGAGCTGAAGTGTCCAGTGTTAGTAACTAAAGTTATCTACTTAAATATACTACACTTGTAGCAAAAACCACTGCTATTTTCTAAAGAAGTAGTGAATGTAGTATCAAAATCCATGCAAATGTCCTTCCCACACCCACAGGTGGTGACAGATGGACTATGTTTTCTCCCTGCATGGCCCTTGATGACAGAGTGCACACTGCTGGCTGGAGCAGATACATCATTATGATCCACTGTGACAGTGCTGAGACCTTGGTGGTGATGACAGTGGTGGCAGTGGTGGCTGGTGGCTGACTGACCATTGTGAGCTATTGTTATTGGTGGCGCAAGACTCTTGCAAAGGTGGGAGTGGGGTTGGCTCAGTTTTACTCCTGAGATTTACTCCTGGATTCTTCAGGGTTGGAACTCACTGAATCTCCTTTGGAAATATCTAAAACAAAGGCAGGGTTCTGAGAAAAGCTGAGATGGGTGAAAGTTGCTGGTAGTTAAAGGAAAAGTGGAAGAGGAATGAAGAAACCTTGACCTCGTGCCTGTTCATCTGGAAAACCCACACAAAGAGGGAAAAAGCAGCTTTTCGGAGATGCTGTTCAGTTGTGCATATAGGCTGGTGGAAACTGAGTGAGGCTAAGTAAACGTGGCCAGTGGAAATGTCTAGTGAACACTCATTCTTCTGAGGATGAGTTCTTAGAGCTTTGCGCTGCCTCCCTACGCAGCCTGAGTCCATCTCAGGTTCATTTGAGTCCTTCTGCTGCCTTTTCACCCTGCTGGAGCCTCTGAACCCTGTCTGCTTCATGACCTCCCTTGGGCTTGCTCTGGCTTGGCTTTGCTTTCTTTCTTTCTTTTCTAATTTTTAAAATTCATTTTAATGAGAAAAAAGATAAAATAGCAATGAAATAGTTGCCAAATCAGTTAGTAGGATAGTTACAATAATTAATACATTGCATACTGATGTCATCATAGTAGTTACTCAGAGGACAAGATGCAAACACAATATCTTTGTCTAAACAATATTAGTACAAACCTTTCTTCTCAATGAACTAAAAGTAGCTACATATCTATCCTAGCCTATCATATTCATATATATATATATATATATATTTTTTTTTTTTTTTTTTACAACAAAACACAATTGCCAGCTGTACTGATAACTCACTGCTTTGATGGACTATTGGGCTGCATTGGGTTGTTTTGCTGAATTCAAGTACATACAGTCTTTGGACCAGCTTCAAGCATGAAAAAGTCCTTTAAAGATTTCTTCAAATACAGCTTCTCTGACTGCAATGAAACACCCATCTCTGACAAAATAAAACAAAAAAGGAGGATACGTTGGTAGCCATGAAGCTAGGAAATGGATCAAATGTGTATAGGTGGAACTTGGCCAGTGCCTAAAGCAAGCAAGCTACCTCATTCCTGAGATAAACATCCTTGCTGGTTAAGGTCAGCTATTAGTTGCAAGACAACCTAGCGTCCTTCCTTACTAACTTGGCCTTTCTTTCTCCTATAAGCTCTCCTTCTCCAGTCATCACTGTCCAGCTTCACTCTGGCCTTTTTGGTTGATATCCTTCTCAGCGGCCTACACGTTCTCACTAACATTTCCCTTCTCATAAGCACTCGCTGTTTTTTTTAATTTTTTTATTTTTTTTTAAGGAG
>NDGM011069446.1:0-14876 GCA_002564305.1 Octomys mimax
AATACTTTCCCCTCTTCTACTCTTCTACCTTCCCTCTATCTCCTGTCTTTCATGAGATGATGGAAAATGTGATAATTTGGTCAACAAATTGAAAACTAAATAAAATAAGTTGAGGTTTACTTGAATCAAACAGACAGAATTGCAAATAATTTGATGATTTTAATAATTTTCTGTATCTCAGCAACTTGCAGACACCCACGTGCCCTGATCACCAGTGTATTAACTGTGTGTAACTCTAAGTGCCTTCCCGTATTTCACCTTCAACATGCAATTTGTGTGTGTCACTGATGTATTTGCTTATTGTTACATTTAAAATAATTACTAAACATTTCAAATTTTCAGTACACATTTTATGTGAAAAATCACACAGCATGAAATCATAGCCTCTGGGGGAAGGGAGATGGCTCAGTGGAATAAGTGCTTCCTGGGTAAATGCAGGGGCCTGAGCTCAATCCCTGGTTCTGCCAAAAAAAATAAAAAAAGAAATTATAACCTCTGGAATGTCAGGATCCCTGTTTTCCTGCCATAGCCCAAGTGGATGGAATAGTACGAGATGAGACAGACGGCAAAAATAGATTTTGGGTCTTATTTACTCCTTTAGCTTCTTGTTTTGAAATTTTGTATTATTGTTTTGGGTATGTTTTTTTCTCTTCAAAAAAATCTGCACTGAGATGATTCTTTTAAGTAACGTCTATTTGAGGGAATGCTCTCGGGTCTCTTTTGCTGTCACTGAGGGCTCAGACATGGTGAGTGTGCGGACAGCCACAGACCCTGAGGCGCAGGGCAGGGCCTGCAGCAGGCCTGGGCCTGGCTGCTCCAAGTCTGTGAGTGGAGACCAGAGGGGCCTGGTGAGACCCAGGCCGCGGGTCAGGTGGGGTGGACATGTGCCCTGCCCACGCTACGGAGTGCAGCCGGGCACACAGACTCTTCCAGGACCCAGAAAGTTAAGCTGCAAAAAATTTGACAGCTTCTACAAGAGAAGAAAAGGTATGCAAATCAGTAATTAATAAATATTTAGCTAAATGTTGTCAATTAGCAATTGTGTGTTGCCGAATAGGAAACATTTTGATGTTAAATTTTGTCCTTTTGTAAGTAACTAAGTATTTATAATGAGTGTTGAAGACAATCACAGAAAACACAGTGATATAAATAAATTTGTAAAGTTTTTTTCTAAGATTTTAAAAATATACTAAGAAAAAGGGACTTTAATACAGTGGAATGTTATGTCATAAGGCCACCAAAAACAGAATTAAAAACTAAATTAATGGCGGGGGAGATAGCTCGGTGGTCTAAGCGCCTGCCTGGCAAGCAAGGACCCAGGTTGCGTCCCTGGTACTGCATGCCATGCTGGCCCCGAGACCATGCATGGTGGCACACACCTGTAATCCCAGTGCTGGGGAGGCTGGGACAGGAGGATCACTATGAGTCTGAGCTATGTAGTGAGACCCTGAACCAAATGAATACATAAGTAAAATTTTTTTTAAAAAATCTAATTTAATGCGCCAAGGGATTTCAGAAATCTAAAATAGACAGTACTATACAGTATTTGACTGACTCTCACATAAGCTGAAAATAAAAGTAGTTTATTTTTTTTTTCCATTTGTGTATTCAGTACAGGGTCTCACTATGTAGCTCCGGCTTAGAGTGATCCTCCTGTTTTCGGCCTCCCCAGCTCTGGGATTACAACATGTGCAACTACGCTTGGACTCCGGCTCCAGATCAGCATGCTCTGGGGCGTGGCTGGCATGACATGTAGGACTAGAGATGGAACCCTGGTCCCTGCGTTTGCCAAAGCAGGTGCTTAGTCTGTTGAGCTATCTTGCCAGCCTAATAAAACTAGTTTTATTGAAATATTTGTATCGAATCCATCCTTTAAGCAATTTTTAAAATTTCTTTAAGCAATTTTTAAACACTGACCTGTATGATTATTCCTAGTTTAGGACATACACAAAACCAAAAGTTTCATCATTTTTACTTCTCAATCAGATTACAGGGAACAGGTACATAGCAAACTAATATATTTGTCCTTCATGTAAAACCCTTTGCAACAATTTCCTTACATAAACTTCTTAGTGTCTTTTCCAGCAGACTTTACATCAGCATGCGTACTATGCTTGGGACAGTTTCGGGTCATTAAAAGGTCACGAAGGAAAACACAAGGATAATAATTTCTGAATGCTTTTTAAAAACTGCCCTGTAATAATTTTCCCTTGGGAAAAACTCATACTATAAATTATTGTAGAGCTCACCATCTGCAGTTTAAACCCTTAAGTTTACTAATATGTTAATAATAACTTATAAGTTCCTGTTAGCATTTATTTTATAATATATGCTCATTATTCCCATTAATACAAACCTTGTGATGTACATTACTTGTATTCACACACACTCCTTGAGGCTCCTCAACTGAATTACACATATTCTGTTAAGATTTAAACTAAATTTTAACCTTAAACTTCCCAATTGCTCAGTGCCACTAACATTTCCTCTGAATACAGTATATGTAAGCTCCAATTCTAAATGTATGAAATTCATACATACATATTTCTATGTGGAAAAATGTAATTTCTCTTTACATTAGTCACTCGATGCTAATTACAGCATGCATTTATTTTACATTTTGAGAATATCTGCTGTAATATACTTCCGAATACTTTTTTGTGTGAAGTTCTATTGTCATCTAAACAAGAAAGACCCCAGTCTGGGAGTAAAGCAGTGAAAATCACACGGCGTGCAACCACGACGCTGTCAGTCCACCCGAGCAACGTCTTTCGTAAGTTCCTAAAAGTAGTGAGTGACGCGTCGTCTTTGGGAATGAACTGAAGAAATGGCCCCTTCCTCCCGAAGCCCTGCTGGGCGTCATGAGGCACGCCAAGGCTTTGGCTCTTGAAGTTATTCGCTATGAACAACTTTGTTCTTTCTCCCTTTAAGCTGGAGCGCAAGAGCGCAGCTTCCTGCTTGGCTGCCGGCGGCGGCGGGCGCTGGGGCCGGCCTGCTGCGGTCCGCACGGCCAGGACTGCCGGCTGCGCCCCCGCCGAGCGCCTCCGCTTGGAAGTATGTGCCGCAAAGTAATGATGAAGGATTGAGACAGACAGCACGTGGCTTCACGCACGCCATCACGCGATGTAGATGCGCACCGCCGCACCACACAGTCCAGCAATATGTATAGTTTATGTCTGTTAAAACGTATTTAATTTAAACTAGTATAGCTACGAAAAAGGCATTTTGATAGCTGATTGACCATTAAAATCATCCAGGATTCATTCGCTGAGCCTATCGAGTTCTGCTGTTAGATGAAGAGATCCAATTCAAATCGAAAAGTCTATGACAGGAAGCCTGGGAAAGCCCCGGGGTGCAGCGGCGACGGGCGTCCTCGCGGGGGCGATCGCCTCTGTGCCACTGCCCTTCCCTGCCCCGCCTGCGGACGGAGGCGCAGGCGGAGAGCAGCCCGCCTCCTCGCCCCGCTGCCGGCCGCAGCTGGAGCCGCCGTGGGTGGCGCGTATTGGGCGGAGGCTGCGGCAGCTCAGGTTAGGCCTGAGCCCGGCCGCCTGGCCGTGGACACAGGACACATGGTGCGCGCAGACCTGGTGGCCGTGGCCGCAGGTTCTGCGATCACCGGTTACCACGGCCCGGGCGAGTTCAGCCTCGCTGATGGAGCCGTACAGTAGGCAGAAATGCGCGGGCAGAGGAGGTAGAGGCGGCAGCGGCCAGAGGCGACGGTCACTTCTGTGCCGCCCTGTGGAGCCGGCGTCAGGCAGGACCACCTCGCTAAGGACAGAGGAAGGCCAGGACCGGCAGCCAGGACGTGGCCTGTTAGCTTTCTAAGTAAAAATGATTTCTGCCTAAATAGGCAAGGGAGAGAGAAATGCAAATGGAGTGCAGAAAGCAGCTCCATTTGTTTTTATTCTCATAATAAATTCATCATGATACTATAGAGTTGTGAAGGATAAATAAAAACCAACTGAAGTGTGCATCATGTGGAGCTCAGTTTGGGCTAAACAATATCCTACTATCTACTCTTCCCAGTGGAATTGGATCAAAATCAGTCATTTCTAAACACATAGTTAAGCTACCAAACTGAATTCCAAAAGACTCCAGAATATGTTAAGTTGAAATGCAAAGTTGTCTCTCTGTGTGTGTGTGCGCACACGCACACCTGTGTGTGTCCATGATGAATTTCCCTGCTGGTCAGCAGGTCTGACGTGGAAGTGTGGATGACTAGGCTGGGAGGACAGTGAATTGTCTCCTCTCACATTTTGACCTGCATGACACCACGTTGTCCACAGAAGCCCCACGCAAGAGAGGCCAAAGAACACAGTTGCCCGCTCAATTTCTATTTCTCCCTGGATGATCAACACAATGAATGCAAATGGAATACTTGGTTCTATTTTTAAAGTGGTACACATAACTATTAACTCATAAAATCGTAGCATAGAAACAAATGATGGAAAGTCCTTTCTGCTGTTCCCCTAAACCCAGCCTTTTGCTAGCCTAATCACTTTTCGGCAACCGTGGAAGCAGCTCTTGGTGGCTTTAATCTTTCTCATGTGTCATCCAGTAATAAGGTGCAATCAACTTCTTCTTCTACCTAACCAAAGTTGGCAAATATTTCAGCTCACTGTTAAATTCTTTTACAAAATTTTGGACAAGAACATATTCTATTTTCCTTCAGATATCTTACTTGATACCAATGTTATAGTGAGACACTGTGATGCTATGATTTTTAATTACAAATTAAACCAAAAATGTGATCACTTAATTTAAACAGACTTGATAGATAATATTGTAGAGATAACTGTGTCCAGTATTTTTAAATATGTCCAATTATCAATATTTTTTCATTTTAATGTTTTTTATTCTTTTGACTTATTTTTATATTCTTTGCATAATGAAGGGCTTCTTGTGTACAAATTTTAAATCATCTTTTAAGTTTTAAAATTTTAATTTGAGAGGATATAGTTGAGATGAAATTGCCTTCCTCTGTATTTGCTTTCAGCATCATTATAAACAAAGTGAGCCCAAACTAAGCACTGATACAAGGTGCTATTTGAGAATAACTCAATATTTGCAGTGAATACTTTAAAATCCCTAAAGGGAGCAAGGACGCACTTCACAACATAGCCAACGAAGCTACACAGAGCAAAAATCAAAGAACTTATTAGCATGTAAAATCCTCTCGATTGCGGATCACAGGAAGTACCCAACTATGAAGTCAGTCACAAGAGAAAAGAGGCATTCTCCATCCAGCTTCACAGTGTACCTGGAGAGAGAGGGGGACGCGGACAGAGACAAAGAGCATTACCGTGAGGAGCTCGGCCGTCTCTCCTGTCACTTGGTGAGATCTTTTATAAAGCAGCTACTTTCTTCTTTCGCATCAAGTTCTTGCTTTTATTTTAAGACTGGCATCCGGAGCAGAGCATTTTTCCTAAGCGGTCAGTGGTCACATACAACGAAGGTCTCGGAGTTGCGGTGGCTGCCGACAACTGAGCTGATTAGACTGCAGGATCCGCAGTCTGTCAGAGCCCTTTTGCTGCCTTACGTTGGCTAAAAATGGAAAAGGCGAAGCTTTCCGGAGGAGCGGCCCCAGGCAAGCGGGGCACCTCGCAGCGGCGGGTCGCAGGTGGCCTCCTGCGCCCTCGGGGTGCACACCCAGGAAGCACCCTCCTGTGGCCTTCGGGGACTCCAAGGGCAGCTCGCCTCGGGGCTCAGCGTGGGCTCCTTCTGGGAGAGCCGAGGGCCGCGCGGGGCGCAGCTGGGTCGCGGGGGACTGCGCCCTCCTGCTTCTGCAGCTGCGTTCTCACTTCACTCGCGGCTTGCTGGAGGTAGGAGCACTGCGCGTACAGAATTTAGAACATGGACTATTGCATATCTGCCAGGAATATCTCCACCGGCGCGGGGTCCCCTGTCCCGGCGCCCGTTTTCGCCCTGCCCGCTGACGCGACGCTGACAGTGACAGCGCTTTCGTGCCGGGTGGAGGCTTGCCGCGGCAGCTTCGCTCCTTGTCTTTTAACTTGTATTTCTAAGTAATTGTTCTTTACCTAAAAATCAGTGTTTTTCCGTTTAGTTTTCGATTAGCAATAATCGTGCCTCGGATAAGGCTCACTGGCTGTGATACTGCCACTACGCGCAGCTGATTTTTCAGTTAAACATTAAGAATAACGACAACGTGAGTTTATAGGTAGCGTCCTTCGTGCCTCCTG
Organism: Octomys mimax; assembly: GCA_002564305.1. NCBI lineage: Eukaryota > Metazoa > Chordata > Mammalia > Rodentia > Octodontidae > Octomys > Octomys mimax. The sequence continues at coordinate 6,201 of NDGM011069446.1, forward strand.
GCGCCTGCTGTCCCTGCTCTAAAATTGGCAGTGCATTTCACACTCACTAGGCCTGACTACTCCCTGTCGGAACACATCTCGTCACTCATTACGGTCGCTGAGCTGACACTAAATTATTTAACTGAAATAAGTGCTCTCTGGTGCACAGCTTTTCTTAGGATGAACTCCTCCGAAACGTGACTGACTCAGGAAAGCCTGAAACGCAAAATTTTATTTAAAATGTTAAGTTTCAAAATAAATACGATTTAAGAAGATTGACTTAAAAAATTAAGTTGATCCATAGCTATTGGCTCCATTTTATGCCATATAAGAAACAGCATGAGTGATGAAGGCGGCGAAACTGAAAAAAAGAAAAACCAAGTGCTGCTTCCTGGCGCCTTCTAGGGCACCCGAGCTGCGCGAACCCATGGAGGGGCGCGCAACGACCCGCCGCGCGGGGGCGGTTGGCCAAGCCTGAAGGCTTTAAGCACTTAAGAGAAAGAAATACATATACTTAAAAATTGTATTTATTTCTTTTTTAGTCTCATGGCTTTTGTAGTTTCTATAGTTAATACCCATTTGATAATCATCAAGTAGTTTTTATTAATTTTGACTGCATGAATAAGGGAATTACCGAAAGCATTGTGCAGATTGGTAACTCACCGCTTTGATGTCATTTACTCTCGGGATTTGTTCTGAGGTTACCAGGAGGCTTACCAAAAATCTCCTTGCATCATAAGCAGTTTGAAAGTGTGGACATTTGACACAGTTGGGAGGGTGAGTAAAACAAAATAAAATGGGCCAGGAATTACAGAAATAGAAAATTTGACCTTGCTTCCCATTTCTCCCCAGCTGGCCCTGGTTACACCTTCCTACGCCCCTTAGCTCAACACACAGGTGGCCACCCGCATGCTTCGTTGTCTTTGGGCTTGCTTTTGATACCAGTGAATGGGTGTGAGAGCGCTCGGAGCTCATCTGCACATTGCTATTCTCAGTGAGTTTTACCTTCACTGTATGTTCTTCTTACGATTAACACCCACTTGTTTCAGTTCGGGGAACTCCGGTTGGTGCTGCGGGTAGAGCCAGTGTGCTTGGAGTCATTTGAAGTTTATTCTTCACCTCTGTCGGCCCAGGTACCTCTTAGGACTATTTCACTTCTAGAAGATAGCTGTACTAGGTTCAATATTTTTCCTTTGCAGTTTTTGTTTGCTTGTTAGCTGTTTTAAAATCTTGTTTACTTTAAGTATTAAAAACATAATAAAAAATACCCCTTTTGCGACCTTCTCTTGGCTGTTGAAGCTTCTTCTGAGGGTTGGCTGAGGGAGGAGTCAGCGCACCCAGTTTGCTGCCATGGTTGATGCCCATGCTCCCTTGGGGTCTTTCTCTTTCACTGCTGAGAAGTGGGCAGTGAGATATCCTGGGAATGTTTGGTAGGGACCCGACTGGCCACCTTTGCCTTTCTGGAACCTGTACAATTGTATCCTTGCACGGGTTTGGGACTTGTGAGCTCTGCCTGTCACCTTTTCTTAGTCTTTGAGAGCTTCAGAAACCTGAACACTGGCTCCTTCAATGCTCTTCATATGTTGCCACGGGTGGTTTTTTTTTTTTTTTTTATTTGTTTTCATTCTTTTTTCCTTCCTTTTTTTCTTCCAAGCATATTTAGCCTGTCTTTAAGCATACTGGCCTATTCTTCTGCTTGATGTATTCTACTATTGATATTTTCCATTGCATTTTAATTTTATGTAGTGTATTTTTCACTCCAAGGTTTCTACTTGAGTTTTAAAAATTCCTCCTTCTGTGTTAAATTTCTCTTTTAGACTATTGAAGCTTTTTGTCTGTTTTCTGAAAGCTCATTAAGCTTCATTAATATTGCTGTTTTAATTTCTTAATCTACAAGTTTACTAACACAAGTTACTATTTATTTACTTTTTATGACTATAATTTCGGTCAGGGTTTCCTGGAAATTATTGATGCTTGTAGTGTGATGTTGTTTGACCATTTTAGGATTAAGTATTTATTTTAGTCTTCTGAATCAGTCTTCTGCCAGTTTTTCTAGAAATTCCAAGCCATCTTTGACTTTTTTGTGGGGGTGGGTACTGGGGATTCCAAGCAGGCTTTCAATCTGCAATGACGATGCTGTGTCAGTAGTAGACAGGATCTGAACTCTAGGTTTCCTCTGTTGGATGTGAGCGTGTTATCGTACCAGTCCTAGAGGGTGATTCCAGCTTAATTCCATACATGGTGGTTTTGCCATGACCAAGAGAAATACTAAAACTATAGTTCACTCCTGTAAGCCTCTCTCTGAGATTAGGGTGCAAAGATGCCTCTCCACACTCCCTGGCTTGTCTGTGTGAACAAGCTAAGAACACACTAACACAGTGCTACCTTCATTCATAAGGATTTTTTTCCACAGTTCTGGTAGCAAACCAAATCAAATTCAATGGTTAGGTTCACTGGAGAATTTTTTTTTTAATGTAGTTAGATTGGATTCCTAGTGATCATCCTGTTTTCAGACTCCACGCCCAGTGGGATTACAAGTGTGCGCCACCAGGCCCAGTCTCAGTAGCCATCTCAGTGCATCCTGGAGGCAGGACCGGCATGGCTTGTGGTTCCAGGGATCAAATCCCAGTCTCTGCACTTTGCCTAAGAAGGCGCTTTAGTCTGCTGAGCTATCTGGCTGGCCCTTACCAGACAAATTTGATTTGGGTCTCATCCATAATACTTTGTACACAAAATAATGGAAAGAATTAATTTTATGAACCAAGAAATAAGTACACTAATATGGTAAGATACAAGTGATATAGAAAGATGGGACAAAATATTAAAAATGTGGGAAAGTAAGATAGCTTAAATGTAGCATTTTAAAAATTAGTGTATCTTCTTTTGTTGCTTTGTTTTTTACCATTATGATTATAATTGCTATCATTTCAGAATAACTGTTTTTATAAGCATCATGGTAACTACAAAGCAAAATTTACAATGGATAAAGCAAATAATAAGCAAGAAATAAAAACACAGTATCACTTTAAATTGCTTAGTTATAGAAATCTACAAGAGAATGCAAAAAGAGAAAGAACAACACTAAATTTAGAAAATGAGGTACAAAATGACTGTAATAGACCTTACCTGTCAATAATTTTTAATATATGAGTGGAACAAAAACTCTGATTCAAAGACATAGAGTGATTTGCTGAATATCTAAAGCCCCAACTGCAAGTTGCTCCCAAGGAACGTACTTCCCTCGTAAGGACGTGCTCGGCAACCAAGACAGTTTTGTGACCACCATTTAACCAGATATACAACGATGGTACTAGCATCAGCAAGTTACTCGACAGCACTGCTGTTAGCTGGAAGTGGATCCATACTTGCAGAATAAGGGGCTAGCCAGGGAGCTCTGTGTGAGAGACCACTACTATTGTCTCATGGCGTAGCCACCATCATTATTTTTATTCACATTTTAATTATGTTCAAGGAAAATGCACATTTTAAGAGATAAAAATTTAATGACTTTTTAACAATTGTAAATAAAGTTAGTCCCAGATAAACCTCTGGAGCGAGTTTGTGTCTGAGAAGAGGGCTGCTGACTCTGACATGGAGATCGCTCTAGGAGGCGTGCCAGGGGCCATGCGGGCCACGCTACTCCCTTGCGAGCTGGTGCCACTGTTCTCCTTGCGGGGCAGCTGTTGCCAGTGCCCGCAACTCTGGCCTCGTGCGGCTAACACGAGGGGAAAGGCGGAGGCGGCTGTAAGGTGCACAGCGGAATCGTTGGGGGAACAGCATCGCTGGATGCGATTAAGGCAGTCAGCAGTGCTCCGGAAGCAGTGACAACAGCGGAGGCTCTCATGTAACCTCTGAGGACAGCCACCAAGACACTGGCACAGACCAGGCAGAGCGCTCTATCCTGTAACATCAATGTCAGCCCAAGGCACCAACACCCAGGAGTACGGAATTCCATCTTCAAAATTTACAAAACACTGTGCTGTGTTTCCCAAAGTTGGCCAGTGCTCCTTTGGGCAAGCTCTACCTCTGTGTGCTTGTTTGAGCGCTGTCAGCCTCGGTGTGTGACCGGCAGAGCGCCTTCAGGTACAGCAAAGTGTAAGATTCCCTTCTCGGGAAGAAAATGTGTGTCTGGCAAGAAGTCATGTCACTTCCTGAGAGGAAATCGCGGACCGCTACTTGTCACTTGTTATGGTCTGCGTCTGGGCGTCCCCCAAAGCCTCATGCAGTCGTGGGGGTGGGCTTTTCAGAGGCAGCTGAATCTGGAGCTTGTGATTGGTCCATCGGCTAATTCTAGGCTTGGCAGTGTGAATGCTGCACCAGCCAGGGCGAGTAGCCTGCGTTACACAGGAGGGACGACAAGTGTTTTGCTCTCCTCTTTTGGCTGTCGCGGTTCTCATTGTCTCCCGCGGCCGTGAACGGTTGCTCTTCTGCCGCTCCACCCTGCCGCGGAGCCCGCGGAGTGAGGCTGAAGCCTACACGACCTGTGAGCTACGTCACCCTTTCCTTCCTTCCTTTTGGGCACTGGGCATCTCATTGCAGCCATGATAGGAAAGTCACTAAGGCACCCCGTGGAGCGAGTACGAAGGGGAAAGTGGGGAAGAAGGCAGAAACACGTGGCGATAATGGGAACAAAAGCTGTGCGGGCGTTTTGACGCTGATCATGGTTTCTTGCAGTGGACTACAGCTCTGTGAGCCACAGAGAGTATCGTCTGTGCTGTGTTCTGTCACAAATCATGCAGACAGATGTGGGCCTTAGTCATGCGTCATGGCTGATTAGCATCATTCCAGGTTTATGCAACACAGGCTCAGCGTTTCATGCTTTTGGTATTATAGCAGACAAAAATAATATTCTAGATTTTTTCTTTGTGATAGCTCATCTGCACAATAAAATGTTTGTCAAATATTCTTATTTAAAATGTGACTAAAACTGAGTTTAAGTCTGTTTATTCTCTTCCAAAGGGTAGTATATTTTAGCTTTTAAAATAAAATGATTTAAGTTTGTATATATATATTGTCTTCCCAAGCTATTTTAATGAACAGTAAATCCGTGCTATGTCAAAGTGTGTAAATAAATAAAAGCATCTGGAGAGGTAGTGTTTACCACCAGGGTAGCTGATCCAAGGTGTAGTCCTGGCACCATGGAGCAAGGAGTTGTGACAGGACACAGGGCATGACGAACTTTCAAATACAATTGGGGCACAGCAGGCTGATTTACATGGCTGGGAGAGATCCGAAGGTGGCTTTTCAAGCTCTCCGGGACAACAATAATTGGGGGTGTCTTCCAGTCTAACTTTATTCATTAGTGTAAGGTAAAGATTGAGAAGATTAACGTGAGATTACTCAGTATTTCTCTTATACAGAGTTCAGATTTTCATGTTGGTCATGGATATAAAGTTGATGCAGAATGTGCTTCAGAATTTAAACCCTTATAGTTATCTGTCAGCACCAACAGAGAAACAAAAAGGAGACTGTTACAGAGCAGAAAGGAAGAGAACATATGGTTAAGACACAGCAAATGCTGACTTGGGCTAACAGATAAATAGTAAAAGGATGATTGTGAATATACTGGAAGTGACATTTCACCAAGTTAAGATTCTAGACAACAAGATGGTGAAATCATTGATCCTTCAAAAAATGAAAATATTTTTGGACTTTTTTTTAAAGAACTGAGAGGCATAATATTTCTGATCTTAAAATTCTTCTCTATTCTTCATGTGAAAACACCCTTAGCTAAATTACTATACACTATAGCAAAAATTGCAAGAAAATTTACCACTGACCTGACTTCATAATAATCATTAATAAAAAAACCCCACTCTTTCAGCAACCAACGCCTATTTATGGATGGAGAAAGTATGGTAAAAAGCCATAAATTTTGTGAACAGCAGCAGTCTCTTCCCTCAAAGAACTTGCATTTGAGAAGGTAAAAAGACATGTGTAATGAACAGTAGAAAGTAAGCGCTATCACTGGCAGAGTAAAAGGAATATCTTCAGTAATTTATGTTTGCATTTGTTTTTTTATAACGTACTTATCATTTTATACTAACAGAAAAGGTCTGTGTACCTACCTGTGTGTCTTTCTGTCTTTGTCCCTGTCCCTGTCCCTGTCCCTGTCCCTGTCTCTGTCCCTGTCCCTGTCCCTGTCCCTGTCTCTGTCTCTGTCTCTTTCTAGGCAAATGCTTAGCTGTGTGGAGCAGAAAGGTTTGTAGTCTTCAGAGTTAGATCACTGGAAAAGTAGCAAAAGTCTTGTCCCTGTGAAACTTACATTGAAGGTACAGGAGACAGATAACAAACAAGTCCTTCAAAAATCCATGATTTTAAAAATCACGTTCCAAAATATGGGTACTACCATCTTTATCTAACTCCTAAAATAGGGGTTCCTATTTTAGGTCAGGGAGGGCTTGCCAAAATAGCAGCAAGCTGATGTCGCCACAGTGCAGCTTATAAGGGGACATCGGTAGACAGGTGAGAGCTGTGAGGGAAGCTGACCCCAAGGACTTTGCAGGCCAAATGAAGATGAAAGACTCAGGCTGCAGAGATGTGGGGATCTGACGCACAGACCATCGAGTGGGGGAGGCCGTTCCCAGGGTGAGCTCCCTCATGCTGCCAGCGAGCCCCCATTACCTTCTCACTGAACCTGTGCAGCTGGGACCCAGATCCTCCCATTCCTCTCACTCCCCATCCCTAGGAGCTGCCGCTCTGCCGTGGGCGTCCATCAGTGTGACTTTGCTCAACTCAACATGCTGGTGAGACCAGGTGGTGTCTGCTTCCTCTGTCTGGATTGTATCATTGACATGACATCTTCCAGACTCACTCATGTTGTCAAAAATGGAAAAAGTCTTTCTTTTTAGGGCTCTTTAATACCGCATTGCTGGTGATCGGTGCAAGGGAATGTATAGCGTCATTGGTTACAGAAAGACTTGTGGCCTAAGTGTACATCGGCTAGTTCAGTAACACAGAAGAAATCATTATGAACCAAACTTAAGTGTTTTATGAACTTATGTCCGCAAAATATTTTCTTAAATCATGTATTTGACTCATTGCAGCATTGAAACATACAAATGAAACCCACAAATTAATTTTAGCCTAGAATTATTAGGAAAATATCAAAGTTTCCATTTTTATTTTATAAATTTTTTCAGTGCATATTAGTCTCTCATCTGAAGAAATACTTAAAAAATAATGCAAGGAGATTTGTTACATAAGCTTCAGCGTGGGAGGCCGGGAAGCCCCCAGTGGCCACCCATGTGCCGCAGCGTCTGGGGACCCAGAGGCTGCTCAGCCTCAGAAGCTGGTATAAGAGGCTATGGTACAAGAGGGATCAGAGGCCTCATGCCAGTCTGAGGATACAGAATAAAGGCCCCACACCCCGCTTCCAAAGCACGCCTGGTGAGGTGTGAGCTCCAGGGGACTTGGGTGCCTCACTAAAATACGCTTGCTGCCCATGGGACCTCTCCCTCGGGCCGGCACTGCTCAGAGCCTGGAGCTTTCTTGGTTGGCATTCCATAGCCCGGACAGTCCCAGCTCTCTGGAACCTCCACTCACCTCAGCTGCCTCGGCCGAGCTTCAGGCCCTGGCCTCTCGCCTGCCTTTCCAGGCCTCCTTTGAAAGCTAGGTCGAATCCTGCCTGACTTCAGAGCTCTTCCCTTCAGTATGACATAGACCAACATGTCATGGATGGCAGCATCATCCATCCCCAGGCCAAGCAGTCGCTAGCCTCCGCATCCCGTGGCTACAGCAGCCCCTAGCAGCAGGTAGCTGAGTATCAGGAAATGGATCCGAGCGAGTCTTTCTTGCACGGGGCTCCTGGGGATCTCGGCTCAAACAGACCATCTAACTTCAGTGAGCGTGAGTCAGTGGTGGATGGGGCCTCACTGATTCCTCAGACGCTGTCAAGGTATATTTCCTTGGCTTCCATATCCTTGTATGCAGTTTCTTTTTAATGGTGCCAATCTCACCATTTCAGCCCAAACATTACATTTTCCAAATATTTTTGCTCTGCTTTGTGCTCCTTCTTTTTGCAACAAATGTAACTAAAAGCAGCCAGAAGTACCTGTGCCAACCTGAAGTTCAGGCTGCTCTGAAATTTCTTCTGACAGAGCAAACAGTGCGCTGCGCACGGACCCCGCAGCCGGCAGATTATCACATGGGGCAGAAGGCAGGGTTCCTTTGTCTTACTTTTGCCGAGCGTCACAGGCAAGGCCTCTAGTCCTATAGCCAGTGAGTCTTTGTTCTCAAATGAAGCTTTATGAGCCCGGCCTTGGTGCCTGCACCGCATCCGCACTGTGGTCTTCTCATCTTCTCCACTTGGGCCAGAATTGCCCTTTGGCCTCCTGGGAGTCCTTGGGCCAGTTGTCCAGACTTGCCCACAAAACAGTTCCAAATGCCTCTGAGTCCTGCAGACAGCTTCAGCACCAGCTACACCACCTCTACTCCTGCATCGGTTTCTGTATTAGGCAGCCGTCCCTGTGCTGGAACCGTGTGCTGGCTACCCGCCCCTACCGGAGGCAATGGCCATGTGCCTGGGGCTTCCCGGGATGGAGTCTATGGTCAGCTGGCTCCGAGCAGAATCCACAGGACAGAAGGGGCGGCAGGGCAGAAATGCCCAGCTCAGGGCATTTGGAAGCAGAGCACAGGACGGCGTGGAAGAGAAAGGGCCAGGGACAGATCAGGCCCAAGGCCGTGGCCCGGAGACCC
>NDGM011069448.1:0-17342 GCA_002564305.1 Octomys mimax
GGAATTCCTACTCCCCAGGCAGGATTGGGGAGGTGCTGCGGAGTGGTGGGGGGCGTCCGAAGGTGGTGGGAGACGGTCTGGCCCACGCTATGCCTGGGCTGGGATTGTCCCGCTGGCGCAGGCTATCAGCAAGATCTCCACACACTCACGGAGCTTGGGTGAGGGTGGATCTAGGGGTACCTGGAACTCGGAAGAAAATCCTACTCGGCGAGTGGGGTCGGGGATAAGCGGCGGAGTGGTGGGGGGCGTCCGAAGGGGGTGGGAGAGGGTCCGGCCCACGCTACGCCCGGGCTGGGACTGTCCTGAGGGCGCAGGCTAGCAGGAAGCTCTCCGCACACTCACCGGAGCTGGGGTGGGGGTGGATTTTCCCTCAAAGATTTAAATTTTCACTTTTACAGTAATTATTTGCAACACTAATTGTTTTTATATTAAATAAAAAATGATGTTTCTTATATTATTATCCAATACTATATTTTAGTGGCAAGATTTGCCTTTGTGTAATTGTTGCAATTATTGGTATAATTACCAATTTTAACTAATTGTTAGAAAGAAATAAGTGTTTAATATATAATAAGTATAATTATTGCATTGTGGTATTAAAGGATCTCCATTTTATAATACCTAAAAATATTCCAAAATTACTCTTATAATACACTATTTATTAAAATACTTTATCTGTATATTCAAATGAGTACTTTTTAACTTTATAATATATTACTCATACTTTCCCTTAGTCTACACCAATGTAATTTAATATATGCAATATAAAGTTTTTGTTCACTTATTTTTAATTCAATGAAGAAGAAATTATAGAAGAAATCATTTTCCTCAATTAAATTACTTTCAACGTCTTTGTTAAACCATCATGAGTTTTTAGCTTTATAGGTACATATTTGGAAATCCTCTTATAAACAATCTTAAATTTTATTATATATGCTACTTTCTATAATACCACATTGTCTCAGACTTTTCCAGTTTTGATGAGACTGTGATAATAAACATTAATTTGTGGAGTGTTTCATTTAAGGTAAAAAATTTCATCATGCTTTCTCTAGTGGGCTCCTTCAATACTCAGTAATCATTGGTGCTACTGTAATTATTGCTTGATTTTCATACATTAATGTTAGATAAAAAAGAATTGAACCAAACATGAATTCAATGGAACACTGAATTGAAGGAAGAACTTTGTTTAGTTGGTTTTGAAAAGAAAGTAACTTGGTGAGTTTGATGAGCAATACTGATAGGTCACAGGCTAGCTAGAAGTAGACCTGGAGTGTCCCAGCTGGTGTGTCCCAGAGTTTCTCAGATAAAATTATTACAGGCTGCTAAATTAGACAGAAATTAATGCACAGTTAAAGAGGGACTGGGCCCTCAAGGAAGCCAGCACAAGGTTAAAGACATCATTAAGACTGGCCGAATAGCTCAGCAGATTAAAGCGCCTACAAGCAGGATCAGGGGTTGGGGGTTTGATCCCCTGGCCTGCCATGCCGGCCCCACCCCTGGGGTACACTGACATGGCAACTGAGACTGGGCATGGTGGCACGTGTCTGTAATTGCAGCTTTTGGGAGGCTATAAACAGGTGGATCACTATGAGTCCAATCTAGTAGTGAGACCTTGAACACCCTGTAGAACCTTCTCTAAAATAAATTGAAAAAAAATTACAGACATTAGAATTACAGCTAGAGAAAAATCTGAAGAGAGATAGGCCTTGCATGGAAAATCAACAGCCAGGCCTGTGTGCTTTATTGAGCAGCACCTTGAGGCTATACTGCCATTCATACCACCTGGCCTACAGAGCCCAGAAAGGAATGACACTCATCAGGGGTGACCAGAACTCCTGTCTCCATCAATATTATCTAAGCAGTTATATTTGTGTTTCTATAAATTCCTAGTAGGAACCTCTACAGTACCCACATTATGATTTTGCTGTATAAATTAACTGTAATCAAGGACCTTTATGCAACCCACTTGGGAGTCCTCTTGGAAATCCAGATCCTTCTTTTTATTTCCAATAAAACCTTTCCTAACTTGCTCCTTTATTTCATTCTTCAATGTTTGCCTCCCCACCACCACTCTCCTGAGGGCAGGTCAGCCTTGAACTTGCTTATGTAACCTACAACTCCTGCCTCAGCTTCTTGTACTACCACGCCCAGCATATTCTTCAATGTTAAGAGACCATAAATTTAGCACATCTGACATCTAACAGTTTGGATGTTACATTTTCCCATTTCAGTATTGTTTGTTGAGTTGGTAGGCTCAGAAATTGCCCTCTTCAGTGTCACTGGGTGCCAAACCATGCACTGAGTCTAGGTAGAACAAAAGAGGGGAGGAGTTGTTCCTATTTATCCTGCCTCAACCCTTGAGAAGGAACAGCTCAGCTCACTCCCACTGCCCTTTAAGCAGTGATTTAAGCCATTAGCTGTCTGGCTGTAGATGTTCCAGGCTTTGACTGAAGTCTATTGCTGTTTTCTTGCATCTCTAGCCTTAAAGAGCAGCACATGAAATTTCTCAGCTATATCATCCTCACAGGAGCCCATCATCATAAGTCTTCAGATCTCTGTACTAGAGGGCCTGTTTCTCGGAAGAATACTGATTAACACACCCAATAATTCTATTAGCTTAGGGTAAGATAATGTTTTAAAATCAAGGAAATAGTGTTGTCACAGTAGGCCAGCGGTGGCAAACTTATAGCACACACGTTTTATTTTAAGGCAGAAGATGTTAATAGATGAGTTGTTTTATCTAAACTGAAAAGTCAGTCTTTGGGTTTTAAATGCAGTGCTTGCAATTTGTGACATATAAGTGGGTTATCAGTTGTAAGTTTTAAAATATCTTTTATTTAAAGTAAAAAAGATCATGTTTTCCTAATCATTTTTGCTTGAGGTAATAATTTACTTATGATTATTTTACTATTTAAAAATTATCTGTTGAGTTGGGGCCAGAGAGATAGCTGGGTGCTTTAAGCCCCTGCCTTGCAAGCTCAAGGACCCAATTTTGATCCCTGGTTACCCGTGCCCACCCCACATGGAGCAGACCCTGGAAACTGGATGTGGTGGTGCACGCCCATAACCCCAGAGCTGGGGAGGATGAGACAGGAGGATCAAAAGTCTGAATTTCATAGCCAGACATTTGTATCAAAGAAATAAATAAAAATAAATAAATGTTTTTTAAAAAAATTATATGTTGTGAATTGGAACAGTCTGTCTAAAATATGGTTTCTCTCCAATCCATATGTCCTTTCTTTTGAAATTTAAATTGCCTATAATGGTCCTCATCAAAATATTCAAAATATCCCAAAGAACATGAAATGCAGGTTGGATGATATAAATTCAAAAAGCAAAGAAGTTTCTCCCTTTAAAACCTACTTTGTAATAAAGTAAGTCAAACTGGTCTCTTGAAAGGCCAATCCCTCCTTTTAATCTATATTAAACTTTTGAACTAATACAGCGGTACTTTTGAAGCTCATGTAACATTTTTAGATTTTAAACTTGACATCAACATTGAACTTTACATAACAATATATTAACACCTTGGCATACCATATTTCCTTTACAAGGTAGTTAGTATCATGAAATATATCATGACATCATCTTTGTATTATCTAGTGTGTAGTAAATATTTATTTAATTATTTGAGTTACTTAGATTCATTGAACACTTACTAAAATAAGAGCTTATATTCAGATTGTAATATCCTTATGCTTTATGAATCCTCAGTACAAAATTTTAATAGGTGAATAGATGAATAGATGTCTACTCATTTAAAAGATGAGGAAATTATAACATGTGGTAGATATAAATCAAAATTATTTTTGATCCTCTATCTGCTAAAAGTTTTAAGGCCTAAAACATCATTGTCTAAAGAGTTTGAATTATTTGAACAATGGAACTTTACAACATATATTATAAGTTTTTCACTTCAAACTTTTTTTCTAGGATGCTTTAGCCAAAGACATTTGAAACAAATATTTAAAATAATAACAATCAGTTTCTCAGTAATCATTTAAATCTAATCCAGGAAAAGAAAAATTAGCTACTAGTTTCATCATACAAAAGATAGGATTCTTGTAGTTTTTAAGGTGTGCATGTAATTAGATGAAAAATTGAAAGTTTTAATTAAATCAATAAAATATTTGAAATTAATTTTATATTTTGCCATGAAGGCTGTGCTTTCACACTCACCTGGAAAGGACCAATTAGCATTTCAAATTTGTAGACTATTGGGCTGCCTGTGTGTGCAAGAGCGACCCCGTGGAGAGCTAGACCAGGCCCATGCTCCCAACCCCCACCTCGACCCCGGCTTCCCATCGCTGGCCTTGGCCCCAAAGGCTCTCATGTTCAGGGGTGTGAGCATGGAGGTTCCTCCCCCAGGGTCCATCCAGATGCCTCTGTGAAGAGCATTCACGAGAGCATTCCTAGTTCCTTGAAGAGTGCACGTGCCAGGAGCTCTACCCTGAAAAAAGCAACGCAAAAAGGCAAACAGAACTGAAAACGTAGCGCTGATGATTTGAGCAAGGTTTTCTAATGTCCTGTATGCCTAGGACATGGTGCAGATTGGGAACTTTTGTTCTTTCTGGCTAGTCACATCTGGCTGGCTTTAAAAAATTCCTTCGAGGGCAAAGCAACTTGGATCTTTAGTCCTAACGTTGTTGATGTTTTTATATTTTCTACCTTCTAGTTCTTCCTTCAACACCGTTAGCTTAGCTATTGAGGAAAGTCTCTGTCCTCTGTTCAAACTTTTCCTCACTGTATAGTAAGGGCTGCTCTTTTCCTTGCAGCAGGCCTACAAATAAGCTTATTTGAGTATGTTTAAGTGAACTTGCCTTAAGTTTATTTGAATCAATCTAGACAAAGAGATGAGGTTTCACTGTAGTAGGGAAATATTAGTGTATAAGGCAAAAACTATATGGAATCCATTGTTTCCGACCCTGTGGACTAAATCTGAGAAAACGATGCTCACATGCAGAAGAAAGAAAGGAAAAGAGGCAGCAAATCCCAAAAATGTTACTGGTGGGATTAGGACCAAAAGAAGCCCAACAGAGTGTTTGTATTCATGCCATGGAAACGTCAATGTGAAATCTATTGTGTTATTAGGTTCTTCAATTGTATGGACATTATTTTAAAAATAATAACATAAAAATAACTCTCTGCATTTTGGTCAGTGTGTTTCTCTTCACTTTATATGAGATTGTTATTTATTTTCCATTGAGAGCAGCTTGCTTCTACCACTGTGACAGATTTTCAATCTGCAGCCTGTGAGGGGAAGGGATTCCTGTAAGTGCTACCGGCCATATGGTGCTTTACCATAGTCATATGGAAAGCCAGCTGGGCTGCCTAAAGATTTATGATCAATTATCTATGCTCAAAAGCCATAAACCCATTGAACAATAGCTTTTCTCAGGTTGCTCTATAAGGGAAATAACTGGTCATTGTAAAGTCCCTTTGTCAATGGGAACAGCTATTAGGTCAAATTACAAAGTTTATGTTTCAAATGGATTCTAGTGTCAAAAAATAACAAACCTTTTAAAAGAAGTTTTAATCTTCTAATATTAAACATCCACGGGTACAAAACACATCACAAAACAGATTACATGGTCACACCAACATCCATAAACACTATCAAACTTTCTTAAATAAGGAAACACATTTCTCATACTGCCATATTAAAACTAATGACATCTTTGTTGTTTTCTTCCTTTAATTTCATGACCATTTTATTCTAAAAGGGACTTGATAGATTTCCCAAATCAAATTCTTGTGTCTTATTTTTTTGTGTGTGTAACTCTCCATTTCTGTCTCTAATTTGGTGGTTGGCTTCTCAGGGGAAAACACTGTATTCTCTCTCGGTTTTCCTGGATGCAAATATGACTTTGTTTATCCATAACGTTCTGCACATTTATTGTGCCTATTGGCATGTGCACATTTAATATCCCCTTGTTCCAGGAAGAATTTGAGAAAGAATCTCTATAAACTATTTTTACAGTTTGAGTAAAATTGTTATTTATTAGTACTGCATTTTCCATACTTTTACTTTTTTAGGAGAGCTGTCCTTTTATAATAAAAATGGAATATTGTATTCACCTCCAATTCTGCTGCCCAGAAAAGATGAATATAAGATAATGGAAAGATTTTGTATGAGAGTAAGGCTGAATTAAAAATGAGAGCATTAATTTTTTAAACCTTCAAAATGTCTTCAGGATGAAAATCTAAGATTAAGATAAAATGAATCTTTATTTGTTATACTACATTAAGTACCATTTTTGAATTATTTACTTCTAAATGCTTGATATATTAAAATAAATTCTACATTATGAACTATATTCTAGTGTCTGATAAATTGTGTTATTATGCATTTGTGCTCTACAGCCACTTATTTTTATGGGCATGCTAATATATGACATTGAACCTCAGCTGATTATTTTTACCATATAAATATACATTTTCTGCTTTTATTGTCACAATGAATGTCAGCAAGGATCTCATATTTGAAAAACTCAGATACATTATAATATGAATGGGAAATATTTACAAAATCTCAATCAAAGTTTAATTATGCTTAACTACTTCAATAAAAGTGTCAGACTCATTCAACCTTTATCTGCTTTATTTGTGCATTTTCAATACGATTCAAGACACGAAAGTAATACTTGTTTTCTAAATAAGAAAATATTTTCACAACAATAAATGTATGACTTTTGAAATTTTTGCTTTTAATTAAATTTCATTTAAGTAGACTGCCATGGATTACATACTGATTTTATAAAATAACATTCTATTTTCAGTCATGTTCATGTATTTCTTTCTGTGATATCAACTAATATATAAAAAACATTCAAACACATTTATTTCTAGAAGTGTTAAATTAAACAGTACTTCTTTTCTGTAGGAGATAAAACGATGCAGAAAAGGGAATTTTTGAAAATATATACACAAATGTTAAATACTGTTTATATGTTAACAAGTTTATGAAAGTAGCTTAAAATTCAGTTGTTTTTCTTTTTAATAATTAGCATTTTAAAAAACATTACAATATTTCCATTGTTATTAATGATAATTTACCTGTAATGTTTACATCATATGAAAATATCATACATAATCTAAAATAGCCAAATGACTGTCTTTTCAAGTGTTGTATGATTTATTTGTTCTCTTATTGTTTGTAGGTTTTTATACTGGGGATATTGTTAAAGGAGAAAGAGAAGAAAAACTATAGAGTAAATGCAAACAGTAATTGATAGAAATGTTAAACTATTAAACCATGCATGCCCATTAGTAAATACTAGGGCTTACCTACGTACAATTGTTGCTATCAAAATAAATTTTTAGCGGTAAATTAAGTCTGTACTGAGTATTCGTAAAGAGATGAGGTCTCACTGTAGTAGGGAAATATTAGTGTATAAGACAAAAACTTTATGGAAACCATTTTTTCCATATAGTTAAATTATAATGGCTGTATTTCTGTCTCAGAAAATATATGCATAGTGTGCAAAATAAATTTAGTGAGTAAAGAGTTACATGTTCTAAGATAAATTATTTTAATAAACCTATCTGAATGCAAAAATCTCCAAAGAGGTAATACTGAACCCTGAGTAAAGTCTATAGAATATTTTGATCTTTTCATTAAATATATATGCTTTGTTTAAGTAGAAGATGTAAGTGGTGTTTACCCTTACATTTTCTGTGTACCCAAATTTTGTTTTATACACTCTTGTAAGTTTTAATTTGGAAAAATTTTAGGGTGCTGTTTAATTGCTGTTGGCTTTGTTATTTTTGAGGTCATAGTCCAATCAATATACTGAATTTTAAAAAATTCAGGCTTTCATAAAAATAATTCTTAAAATTATAATGACTATGTATGTACTTTTTAAAAACTGCAAAATTTAATTAGGAAAGATGAAAATAATATTTGAAGCTCTTATCTATTTACATTCTTTCAGTAAAATGGGCATAATGAGCTCCCTGTAGTCATTAAAAAATACGAGAGGTAATTTAATTGTTTTGGGGTTTCCCAACTTGATGGTTATCCTAGAGCTATAGCTCAGAAAAAGCATATTTATCATGAGCTATAACAAGTGAACCTATAAAACCTATACAGTGAAATAATATAAATCACCAAGCAGTAAATAATCACTGGAGCTCTGGAATTTTAGAATTCCCACTTCTTCAATAAAGCAATATGGACTTTATGAGAATGGAGAAGAAAAAAATTAACGACCTAGAACACAGATGACAAACTGGTGGATTATGGGAGTAAATGTTCACTGAATTTATGGGTTTTAAGGTTCTCATTTCTTTGATGAATAAAATGAATTCTTTATATATATATATATATATATATATATATATATATATATAGTGGCAGTGGCTGGATACCAGTGTCCAAGGGAGTGGACATAAAAATATACTTCCCTGAATTGAGTGAACAGGCATATAAGAAAAACTAACTTCAGTTTTTATATGAGATGCTCAATACATAAATAAAGTACAATATAAATTACATATAATAAGGAGAAAGAAAAGAACTTACTCTAATATAGCATAGATCCTGTATCTAAAAGTGTACTTTGATTTAAAATATATGTGCTGGGCCAACCAAATAGCTCAGCAGATTAAAGTGTCTGCTTAGGCATATGCAGGGGCCGGACTTCGATCCCTGGCCTGCTGTGCCGGCCCCAGCCCCTGGCAACTGAGCCTGGGTGTGGTGGCAGAAGGCTGTGTTCGCAGCACTTGGGAGGCTGAAAAATAGGAAGGATCACCGCAAGTCTGCTCTGTGTAGTGAGACCCTGTGGACCCTGCACTGAATACACAAAATAAAGTAAATGTGTCATGTGTTTTATAATTTGCTTAAACTACTAATGTGAAAAGTATGACTGAAACCTTCAGGAACTGTGTGCTAAATAAACCTGTTCTGCCTTCCTTTTGAGTGTCCGGTGTTTTCTCCCAGCAATGAGAGAAAAGTTACTAAGTCAATGCTTTTCTTGTGGTTAATACTGCATCACATCTAAGAAATACAAGACCACATACTTTGCTACTTATATTTGTATTGCTTCACATTTAATTGCCTTCATTTTTTTTGGAACCTGTAAATGCTATTTCTTCTTAAAGTGAAAAACGGCAACATTTCTGGGCATCAGCGATCCTCCTCTTTCTTCTGGATTTATAAAAATATTGTAATGTAATAATGGTCTTTAAAAATGTTGGCCATTCAATGATTTTCTTATTCATAAACCTACACTGTGAAAAAGTCAGGTTTATTGTATACTGGTTCATGTTGATCATTTTTATCTGAAATGTTTTTATACTACCATTTCTTTATTCTGTCAGTTTTGCCAGGAGAACTGAAAGATGGTTGCCAGAATGACAGCCATACATTCACTTATTGAAAGCACCTTCCTGTTTTAACTTCGACTACTTTATATTTACCATATAATTATCATAAAATAAATCATATTCAGTATAATAATGGTGTGCTATCATTTTGTTTCATAGACTTGTAGATAAATACTTTATTTATAGTATTTATTTTAATTCATTTTATCAATTAATTATAATATAATATAATAAGTGAGATATATTATATTATATTATATTATTAATTATAATAAGTGGGATAACCAAAGTAGATAAATTCATGAATATAGTTGGGAATTTCAACTCTTCAGCAATAGTAAACTGTACCCATTTTTAGTACCTATAGAATAATAAATTATTTATAAATTATAACTTTATTTATTTATAAATATAGTAGATTTATTTTAATTTCGTTGCATTTTCTTCCAAATAATAGTGATGATTTATAAAGAAATCTACATAGAATTATAAAAATTTTTCCATGATTTTCAAAATAATAAATATAAATGAAGGGACAAGAAAATAAGAAAAGAAATAGAAAATAAATATTGAAAAGAGAGGTTTATGGCATGAAATATTAGTAATTCAATGTAAATAGTTTAAATAAAACACTTAACTGATACACTGGTAAAATGGTTTAAATACTACATCTAATTATATATGCTTTCAAATACAGCAAATTCAGTGATAAAGGTAAAGTGTAGTAAAACATGTAAAAAGAAATGTGCTATGAACCTTTTTTTGAAAAACAAAACACTTTGTCTATGTTAATGTCAGATAAATAAAATTTATAGTACAGAGAATTGTTAATAAATAAATAGGACATAGTGATAAAATAAATATTCTACCAAAAGGACACATGAATATCAATTTATGTCCAAAACAGTTAAAAATATATAAGAATAAGTGAGATAGTCAAAGTAAATAAATTCATGATTATAGTTGGGAATTTCAACTCCTCAGCAATAGTAAACTGTATCCATTTTTAGCACCTATAGAATATTCACAGTGACAGGCCATATCCAGTTTAAAAGCAAACTAACATACTTAAAAAGTGAAACTCGGCAGAGTAAGCTGACTGAATGTGTTGGAATCAGATGAAAACCCAAAGTAATTAATTGCCTTCTGCCTAAGATCAGAACAAACTACAAATGCTTAGCTTCACACTGCTCTTGAGCACAACACTAGTATTTCCAGTCATTGAGATAAGTCAATGTAAAAGAGTAAAATTCAAAGAAATTAGAAAAGAAAAAATAAAGTTACCTATATCCTTATACACTCAGAAAATCTCAAAGAAACTATAGCTCCTAGAACTAACAAGTGGGTTTCAAGAGACAAAAATCAATTATATATTCAAAAAATCAATTATATATTTATATGTGAAAAAAAATGTGAGAAACAAAAAAATTAAAAAGCAATATCATGTATACATTTTTCCCAAAGAAAATTGAAAATCTAGTGTTACATTTAATAAAACATGATCAGAAATGCAGAAAATCAATAGTCATGAAAAACTCAAAATAATCAATTAAAGAAGTTAATTAATATAGATAAAATATATATAGTTTACATAAACTGTATATAGGATATATATATATATATATATATATATATATGCCTATGACAGAAAATTTAAAAGTCCAAATAAATCAAGACAGATGCAACAGTCATGACTCAACATAGCAAAGATGTCAATGCTCCTAACACAAATATACAGAATAACAAAATTCCTGCCAGAACTCTAAAGATCTGTTTTGTTAGTATTTTGATATTTTTATTTATTTATTTATTTATTTATATTTCAGAGAACGGTCTACAGGGTGTTTAGGATCTCACTACTAGACACTACTAGATCAGACTCCTAGTGATCCACCTGTTTACAGCCTACCAAGATCTGGGATCACGTCCTCAGCACACCCCAGGGGCAGGGCCGGCACCTCAGCCCCATGTGTGTTTGTTTTAGATGTAGAAAAATATGCTCTAAAATTTGCATGGACTTTACTGACTACCAAGCAACAGTCCATCAGGTAATGTGCTGGATTCCAATTGCCCATTATAGAGAAACTCACACTGTCTAGAGCTCTGGGTGTCCCACGGATAGACAGAGTACATCTTGTAATTTGCATCAAGAAACCATTAGGTAGCAATATTTTTTTGATTTTCAAATGGCAGATAATCTATGAAGGAATGATGGAGGTGTCTACTTCACAAATCTGAAGCAAACCTGGGAAAAGCTTTTGTAGGATGTGCATGTCAGTGGCTACCATGGACAACCCTCTCAGGTCAGTCTTCCCAGGATCTTGACTGAAACTGGGGGCTGCAGTGGAGTCTCTCTGCATTGATTGCTTCACTCCAGGAAACTTTGTAGGAGCCCCATCTTCTAACAGTTGGTGGTTCCAAGATTCTCTGCTAGTTTCTTACACAGGTATATTGAGTTAACATGTTCTGACACAGAAAATGCCTTGATAAAAGAAAAATCAAATTCTCCTCTGCACTACAGAGTCACTGTCATCCTGGGCAACGGGGGCTCACTCAGAGTGACTGAAGTGGTGGATGCCAGCTCAGGAGTTGCAACACAGTTGTGGCACCATCTCCTGTGAGCACTCATGGAAGGATATAGAGGATCCCAACTCTACAGAAATTCTGAGGAGGCTGAAAAGAATCACAGAGGGCCACTGAAAAGATGGTAGCCTCTGAAGAATTTCAGGATGAATGAACTTCTCCAACTTCTGAAGACATGGACTGGCCGAAAAGCAGGCACGTGTCCTCTGTATCTACTCCCAACTAAAAGCTGATGTGTTCAGCAGCCACTGGTCTGCAGCTCCTAGTGATGAGCTATTCTTCTTACACTCTTTTTTTGTTGTTGTTGTTGAACCGGGGATTGAACTCAGATCCTTGTGTTTGCCAGTCAAGCGCTTATCCTACTGAGCCATCTCCCCAGCCCCATCTTTCATACACTCTTAAGCAAACTACAGATTAGGTTGATGGAAAATAAACACCAGTTTACAAAAATAATAAGAAGAAAGCTAGTATGAAATATCAGAAGCTTTAAAATAGTTCAAAACTCTTTATTCAGTAAAACAAAGAGGGAAGAATCAGCCTTATATTAAGAACTACTCCCTAGTTGCAAAATCATGACAGTGCAGCACTGATGCAACTTTAGACAAGTACATAAGTGGAAAAGAGTAGAGAACACTGAACCAGACCAAAGTACCTGGTTTCTG
The DNA here is from genome assembly GCA_002564305.1 of Octomys mimax. NCBI lineage: Eukaryota > Metazoa > Chordata > Mammalia > Rodentia > Octodontidae > Octomys > Octomys mimax. The sequence goes on from NDGM011069448.1 coordinate 12,576, forward strand.
AAACAAATGTGAAAGTGATACAAGGGAGAAAGACAGTCCTTGCAATTAGTGGTATTAAAGTTGGTAGAATTCTATAGGCTAAGAAAAATACCAATCTAAGTTTTACCACTAAGCGAAAATTATCTCTGAAAGAATCGGTAGCTCACAGAAAACATAAGATATAAGACTACACAGATTTTAGAAAAAGATATTGGAGACAGTATTTGGGAGCTGAGGACAAAGAGTTCTTATACTTGACATGGAAAATAATACTGGTGTCATCGAAACTTTAAAAAAAGTTTACTCAGCATGTGAAAAAATAAAGATAAACTATGGTCTGGAAGAAACTATAAGTCACTTATCTGATAAAGGATTTATTGCTAAAATACATAGACAATTCTTCAAGCTAAGAATACACACTGAAAACGTGTGAAAATGAATAAAAACTCAGAGCAAATATTTTACTAGAGTGTATACAAGTACAGTATAGAGCCATATAATAACATAGTTAACATTGTTAGCCATAAGAGAACTAGAAGTGAAAATTACTATGAATGCACTTAGAATAAAAACTTAAAAAGGGAACAAAAACCTAAGTGATAGTAAGGATACAGGAAAACTGATTAACTCACACATTGTGATTGAAGTGTAGAATATTAAAACCATTGGCAGTTTCTTTCAAAACTAAACTTATGTTTGCACATGGCCTAGCAATTATACTCTCAGGCCTTTATCCTCAAAAATGAAAAATTAATGTCACATAAAATTTTATATAGGAATGTTTACTGAAGTTTGTTTGTATTATCCCAAACTGGAAACTATTCAGAAGTTCTTCACTTGATAAATGGATAAGCAAAATTTAGTGTAATTACGCATTTTTGAAAAGGAATAAAATTCCTTATCAATGAAAAGGATTGAGCTATCGGTGCAGCAATAAATTTGACAGGTCTCTGTGGAGTTATGAGTGAAAAAAAATCAATCTCAGAATAATACAGATTGGTAGCCTTTATGTAACATTCTTGAAACGATAAGATCAGAGAAACGGAGCACAGGGCAGAAATTAGCAAGTGCTCAGGCCGGCAGCTACACCTGCGGAAAGCCATCCCAAGTCATCTGAATGTGAACACACTTTGTGTCTCGATTCTGGGGGCAGTCGTGCAAAGCTGTGGGTGTGCTAAGGTAGTTAAGAACTAAATACACCAACGTACACCCAGAGATGCCTTCACTCATGCACAAATGTGATGAATTAGTGGAATATAAGGTCCCGATATTACCGTTGTGATTAATTGAGTGGAAGTTAACTAGGATGTCTGCAATTTCTTACAACTGCCTGCAAATCTACAAAAATTAAAAATAAATGCACTCTATAATTCCAATGGAATTATAAATTCAGCTATTCAGGAAGCCGAAGCAGGAGAAATGTGGATTCAGAGCCAGAACTTCAAAGCTAGCTTCAGCAAATTAATCATGACTTTTTCCCAAAATAGAAAAGTTTTAATAGAATTAGAATGTGGTACCGTTCCCATTGTTCAACCCCTGTACCAAAAATGGAATTTCATTCCTAGCCTAATTCAATGTAGAAATTCAGAAATATTTGTTAAATGACTGAACAAATAAACAAAAGAATAGTTTCCATCTTTCTTCTATTTCTCCTTTAAAAGAAATATCTACATCATAATGGAAGTTTATTGAAGGTCAATTTTACTGGATGGCAAGATCAGGCTCAGTTAAATCTCACTCTCTTGGCCTCGACAGCACCATCTTCCAGCGTCAGAATGTGGCTCTTGTATTCTCAGATTTATGTCAAGGCCTTCTTGGATCTGACATTGCCTACCTCATCATTATAATCCATTTAAGACTGATTCCTTAAATAATATTCATAACTAGGATGGATAAGTATTTTTCCCACAAGAGTAAAGCAAGGGTATTTTAATTAGGACCTTCATTCCTAGTCACTAAATTCAGAGTAAGTCAAAATATACAGTTTATCTCTCATCTTCTACTCTTTTGATACATCCATCCCATAACTTTACAGTCTTCTGTCAACGTCTTTGGGATTCAACACTGATTATCAGTAAAGGGGCCTATAAAGTATTACCTTTGTAAGTACTTTACTACCCTTATCTGCTTATCCAGAACAGGTTGATTCAAAAGTCACACTTCAGAGAGCAGCATGTGTGCTTTGCAGCTTTCTCCAGTCAACACCTCAACATGTTTGAATGTGAATGTGATGTGTGTGTGTGTGTGTGTGTGCATGCACGCGCACAAGTATGTGCACCTGTGTGTGTGTGGTGTGAGACAAGGGACCTTGTTTCCTCACTTTTATTATTAAGCCTGAAAAGAATATTTTTCTCCAGATGCTTTGTGTCCATAACTTTATTCTTTTAACTTTTAGTAGTATGTGTTTGAAGTGCCTCCTGCTTATATTCACCCTGATGATTTGGTGTATGTATCTGATAGAATTTAATTCCATTTTTCAACCTCTTCCCCCTCCCTTTCTCCTTCTTTCTCCATCCCTTTATCTCCTTCCCTTTTTTCTTTAAAAATGTATCAGTGCTTATAAACTAAAGAGTTAAACTCAATTATTTTTATTTGTAAACTTTACAAATGTCTGTGATAAAATGATACTTAAAAGAAAATACTATTCAATAGTTCCTGAGTGAAGATTAAGTTCATGCACTTTGTGAGCATTATAGAAATGTGATATTTAATTGATTCCTATTGTTTTACAAATAAAAAATTGTCCATTAGAGTTGGCAGAACACAATAAACTTAGGGTTACTTGACTATTTTCTTTTTAAAATTACCATTGGCAAGCATTGTAGAAAAAGCCATAAAAGCTTGCTAATGCATCTAATACTGTACTACAGGGTACATTTTTCTCCAGGTCATCTGGAAAGCAGTTAATTCTCTGAAGCATGAGAATTAATAACCCTTTTAATTTTTATTCTTGCTAGTTTTAGATCTTTAAAACATTGTACAGTTTCTAAGCTACATATCTGAACGTTTGCATCAGAATTCAAGAGCTAGATTTGCTAGCAATGATCTAAGAGAAGGGCCCAATTCAGCAAAGTTTTCAAGTTATGTATGGTATATTGCCTTTTGATAGAATCTATATCAAAAGTAAAATTTAAAAAATGAAATAAATTCAAATTTGTGTATTTGAATAGAATAACCTGCTATGTGTTATATAATGTATTCATATGCACATATACGTATACATGTATGTGTATACTTGCATCTATATAACACAAATAATGTGGTGTATTTTATAAAGCAAATGATTGCTTAGCGATGAAAACTGAAGCTATATAATAGATCTTAGCAACATGCTATCTATAGCTATTGACTTTGTATGAAATAAGATTCAACGATAATATTTATAAAATATGTGTCTTAAAATTTAAAAAATCTTAGAATTAAAAAGCTTGAGATGTTATTTTGCATCTATGCAATGTTACAAAGCAGAAACCTTATGCATATTATTTACAGCTTTATATTGCCTTCTATATTAGAAGATTTTATAAAACACAGTAATATAAGCACAAGTGTCCTATTAGAGTGTTAATACCCCTGAATATTTAAAAATTAAGCTGCCATCATTTTCTAACTTAAAGGTTTTAGGCACAAGAATGTGCAAACAATTTATAAGAATAATATTATTGAATACTAATAGAACTTAAGTAATTTGATGTTTTAATGATGATCAACCACCAAGTAATACACATAAGAAATAATGAAAAAGGGACGTGTGGGTTAGCTCAGTTGTTTAAAGCACCTGCTTGGGCAAATTAAGTGATGTGCAGGGGACCGTGGTTCGATCCCCAACTCCACCAGCTGCACCAGACCTGCCCTTAAGACAGCCCAAGCTAGCCCTAATTAAATAAATAAATAAATATAATAATAATAATAATAATAATAATTATGATGATGTACAAAGTTCAAACTTTAGTAATATGTAGTAAGAGGAAATTTGATGGTTTCATGTCCTTCAGTTGAAAACATTCAGATCTGGAGGGTGGGAAAGAAGGGGAAGACAAACACAGGTATGCAGAGGAGTCACTTAGGGCCTTGGCTAGATCTCTACTTCCATCTGAACAGGAAGCAGAGATGAGGCTTTCCCATTCTGAAATAGAAATCAATTCTTTCTTGTGTAAGCTTAAAACTGGTAGCAAAAGTAGTGAAACAATTCTACCTGCTAACATCACAGCAAGGCATTGCCAAGAAAAACATTTCCATTGTAATATGTGGGCCGGAAATGTCTCACCTTTCACAATTCAAAGTTGTGATCTCATTCCTAGATAGGTCATAGAAGGCAACAATACAAAATAGAAAAGCATGGTTTGCTGAAGGACATATTTTGCTGTGTTGCACCAATCCGAAACCTGACACTGTTATGATGCATCCACTTTATTTAATTAAATACAATGGCATGTAAATTTAACAGTAACTATTTTAAGATTTAAATATCCAAATATATAGGGCTGTATTTGAGCATATGTAAGATTTAATGTGTAATATTTAAGGCAAACACAGAAGTCTATGAGGCTTTTTTTTTTTTTTTTTTTTTTTTNATTGGGTGTGACAAGTTTCATTAACAGAAAACTCCTTTAAGAAAATCCCTCATCCTAAAGGACAAACTGGTGATACAGTAATTCATAGTCTGTGTAGGACAGACCATCCAGTCCAAACTTGTCTTTCAAACCAACACTGAATTTACTGCTAATGTACATCATAAGTCATTGCTTAATACTTCTAAGCTTTTTTTTTTTTTTTTTTTTTTTTTTT